>CAKNYM010047797.1:110067-120794 GCA_932195095.1 Andricus curvator
ATAATTGTGAAAACTTTGAATTCTTTCTAAAATATACCTTTTAAAATCTATCTGAAATCATTAAAATATTTGTGAAATCATTGAAATATTTGTGACATATTTGAAATCCTTCTAAAATCTTTGGAAACATTTCAAATCCTTGTGGAATCTTTTTTAATCATTGAAATATTGATGAGATGTTTCAAATTTTCGAAATCTTTTGAATGACTTGTCAAATATTTTGAATATGTTATCAAGCCTTTTGAAATACTTTTGAAATCATTAAAATATTTGTGAAATCTTTAAAATCTTCTGAAAACTTTTGAAATCATTGAAATATTTGTGAAATCTTTGAAATCTTTTGAAGTATTTGAATTCTTTGAAATATTTGTGAAAACTTTGAATTCTTTCTAAAATATTTTGAAACCTTTTAAACTCTTTCTGAAACCATCAAAATATCTGTGAAATCTTTCAAATCTTCCGAAAACTTTTGATTTACTTTTTCAATCTTTTAAACATTTCTGCAATTTTTTAAATCTTTCAAAATTTTTGAAATCTTTGAAATCTTTATGAAAGCATTGAAACATTTCTGGAATCATTTGGAATTTTCGAAATCTTTTTAAATCTTTGTGAATCTTCGTGAAATCATTAAAATATTTGTAAAATGTAAAATGAAAAAAATAAAAATGTAAAATATTCCATACTGAAATCTTTGAAAACTTTTGAAGTATTTGAAATACTTGTGAAAACTTTGAATTCTTTCTCAAAAATATCTTTTAAAATCTTTCTGAATTCATTAAAATATTTGTGAAATCTTTAAAATCTTCTGAAAAACTTTTGATTTATTTGAAATCTTTGAAACATTTCTGCAATCTTTGAAATCTTTCAAATTTTTTAAAGCTTTGAAATCATTATGAAAGCATTGAAACATTTCTGGAACCATTTGAAATCTTCGAAATATTTATGAAATATTTTTGAAATCTGCTTAAAACTTTTAAAATCTTTCCGATTTTTTGAAATATTTCTGAAATCTCGTGCACACTCAAAAGAGTGTTCAACCCCACGATAAGCAATTCTCCAAAGAAATTCTATAAAATATAAAAACTAAAGTAAATAAATAAAAACCCTACCAAACTCGAAGAATCCACACATCGTCCCAAAGTCACAGCCACAAGAATCTTCTTAACCTTCATCCTCTCATCAAAATCGGAATTCTGAATCATCTCACTCAAGCATTTCGATATAATCTCCTGAGCGAAAATTCTGCAAGTGACCTTATTATGAAAGGAGAACAAAACCAAATTCTCAATCGCCTTCAAAAACAGATCGCCTTTGCAGATATTAATCAATTTCGTCACAACCGCCGCCTGTTTTTGCCGAAATTCCAATCTGTCCGGACAATTAGCCATAAGGTGCTGAACAAGAGTCAAAATTCCAGATTCGGCCTCAGATTCATGGGCGTCTGACAAATTCTTCAAAAAATGAATCGTCGTTTCCTGAACGACAACCAGCGATTTTTGAGGCAGTTCCGTGTAGGTCGAAGAGAGATGAGGAAGGGCATATTTTGCAATTAACTTTATCGTCAAATCCACAGAACCGTGATTCGAATTACACAATTCTTGAAGAGCAACGTAAGCATTGTACGATAAAGACGTGAGGGAAGCATCTTTCGTTTTGTTGTGCGTTTGAAAATGATTGAAACTCGTTTCGAGTTTTGAACTTTCAATCAGAGACTGAACGGTGATGTCCAAAGATCTTGGTTTGTCTCGCATGAAAAATGTTTTCAGCATTGTAATAAGGTCGAACATTATACAATTTAGAGCTTTTATCAATGTCACCTGTTCGGAATGAGCGAGACTTTCGAAACTTTCATCATCGTTGATGTATAAATCCTCGAAATCGATGGATCTCGCTGATTTCTTTGGCAGAGGCGTCAGGAGGTGAGAAAGTTTAAAAGTCTCGATTGTTCTGTAAAATAAAAACCAAAGGTTAGCTTGCAACAGAATTAAAAAACTAAAACAAAATATACTTCAATTAGGGACGTACTTAAAATTTAATTATTTAATTATACAATTTAAAAAATAAAATTCATTCACGTACGTAATTTTTGCAAATTCACAAATGAAACAAATAACTTTCAGTACTTTACAGAAAGTTAATGTGAATTTAACTTTATACGCCAAAGAAATCTGGTGAGTGAAAAACAAACCAGGGTGTCCAGCGATTCTTAGGAAGTTTTCCAGGCCAAGAAGTTAAGTTTTTCCAGGTCTCCTTTTTGACATCAAATAATGAAATAACCGTTTGTTATAGATGTAAAAAATGAGCCATTTCATTTTTTATTGGTCAACAATTTTTAAAGAAAGCAGAACCATAAATAAACTCTTAATTTTTTGCAAACATAAGTCATCATAGAAATTCTTGAAATCTTTGTAAAATCTTGGTGAATTCTTAATAATCTCTTAAAGTACTTAACATCTTTGTGAAATCTTGAAATTTCGTTGAAATCTTTTTAAATTTTTGTAAAATATT
Organism: Andricus curvator; assembly: GCA_932195095.1. Classification (NCBI taxonomy): domain Eukaryota; kingdom Metazoa; phylum Arthropoda; class Insecta; order Hymenoptera; family Cynipidae; genus Andricus; species Andricus curvator. The sequence continues at coordinate 112,576 of CAKNYM010047797.1, forward strand.
TGAAATTTTTAAAATCCTTGAACTGTGAAACCTTTGTGAAATTTTTATGAAATATTTGAAATATTTATGAAAGCTTTCTCTAATCTTTATGAGTAAAATTTTTTGTTTTCATTTGAAATCTCTTGAAATCTTCTCCAATTTGTTGAAACCTTTTGAAATAGTTTAACATCTTTGAAATATTTGTGAAATCTTTCGTATTCGTTTGAAATCACTGAAATATTTGAAATCGTTTAAAATTTTCGAAATCTGGTATACTGTACCCTTTTTGAAATCTTTGGAATCCTTGTATTCTTTTAAAATCTTTATGAAATTTTTATGAAGTCTTTTAAATATTTATGAAACCTTGCTGAAATCTTTTGTATTCATTTGAAATCATTAAAATGTTTTCAATCTGTGTTAAATCTTTTGAAATCGTAGAAATCTGATTTACTATACCCATTTTAAAATCTTTATAATCTTTTGAAAGTTTTAAAATCTTTGGAAATGCTCGAAATCTTTGAAATCTTTGCAATCTTTATGAAGTGTTCGAAATCTTTGGGAAATTTTTGTCAAATCTTTTGAAATACCTATTTGTAACATTTTTCTTAAACCTTTGTTTATGAAATCTTTTTTATTCGTTGAAATCATTGAATTATTTGAAATACTTAGTTAAATCTTTTCAAATCTTCTGAAATGTTTTGAAACCTTTTGAAATCGTTTCAAATCTTTGAAATGCTTTAAAATATTTGAAAGCTGGTGTAAACCAGATGATGTAAAACCCTTTTTAAAATTTTGGAATTCTTGTATTCTTTTGAAATCTTTGAAATATTTGTGAAATATTTCTGAAATCTTTTGTATTCATTTGAAGTTATTAAAATATTTTTAATCTATATAAAATCTTTTGAAATCTTAGAAATCTGGTTTACCAGATTTTTAAAAAATTTTTTAAAATTTAAAAATGTTTTGAAACTTTTAAAATCTGAAAACGTTCGAAATCTTCGTAAAATCTTTGAAATCTGGTGTACACGCTTTTTTCAAATCTTTGAAATCCTTGGAATCTTTATGAAATGTTCAAAATCTTTGGTAAATTTTTGTAAAATCTTTTGAAATATTTGTGAAATTTTTATTAAATATTTGTTTGTAAAATCTGTTATATTTGTTGAAATCATTGAATAATTTGAAAACTTAGTGAAATCTTTTCAAATCTTCTAAAATGTTTTGAAACCTTTTGAAAATGTTTCATATCTTCGAAATGTTTTAAAATCTTTGAAATCTGGTGTACTGTACCCTGTTTCAAATATTTGAAATCCTTTAAATCTTTTGACAGTTTTAAAAGCTTTATGAAATTTTTGTGAAATATTTGAAATTTGGTGTACACGCCTTTTTTAAATCTTTGAAATCTTTGGAAATCTTTAGTAATGTTTTGTAATCTGGTGTACACTCAAAAACCGAGTGGTGAAACCCTTGAAAAATCCATTATATGGCCATGGCTCATTCTAATTCTCGAACTGAATTAACATCGAAATTTTCGACTAATAATTTTTATAATTTGTAAGTTGAATATCACAAAAAAAAGGTATACTTTAACATTCTATATTAGCGAAGACGACATTAAAACCTTATAGAATTACTCACAATATTAAAGTCTGTTCATTGCAATCTATAAAATAATTGGTAAAGTCTACAAAAAAGGCGAGAAATCTCTTTATTTATTCTGTAATGAGTAAAAGATAAATTATATCTTGATAAATAACAAACTTTTTAGTAGCAAGATTTCTTCTAAACGAGATGTTTCTTTCATAATAGACTAAAAGATTTAAATTACTTTTCACATTTCGACACAATAACTGTTTTATAAGACAAAAAAATTTAATTCAAGGTTCTCGAGAAAAATTCGAGATTTCCAGGTTTTCAAGGTTTTCCAGGTCGCTGGACACCCTGCTAACTAGCCAACAACAATTAAAAAAAGTCAGGGAATTATTGGTCAGGGAAAAATCAGGGATTTAAAAAAAATCTTACGAAAGTCAGAGAATTTCTATTGTCAAGAAGAATAAATTTGAAATTTTTCAATTTTAATTTGAAATTGTTTTATTAAATTCGTAAAAGATTCCAGGTTGAAAATGTTTTTAATGTTTTAATTAATGGTTATGTTTGTAGCAGTAGCAATTTATTTGCCTTGTATTTTTATTTTTTTTTAATTTGCAGTTGCTTTCTCCTGAAGATTATCATTTTACTTATAAATTTTATTATTATTGTTTGAAAATTCATCAATTTTATTAAAAAGTCATCCTTTTTGGGTGAAAATTCAACTATTTTGTTGAAAAATTGTCCTTTTAACTTCAAAATTCATCCATTTTAGTACAAATTTAATCTTTTTTGGGTAAAAATGTAACTGTGTGGTTGCAAATTTAATAATTTTGTTAAAAAGTCCTCCTTTTTTGTTGAAAATTCAACTGTTTTGTTGAAAATTCAACTAATTCGTAGAAAATTTACGTTTTATTTAAAATTCATAGTTTGGTGTTGAGAAGTCAAACTGAAATCTTTTTTTAAGAAAATACAACTATGTTATTTTTAAATTTGTCTTTTTAATTTTAAAAACCATCAGTTTTGTTAAAAAGTTATCCTTTTTGAATGAAAATTCAACTATTTTGTTGAAAAATTGTCCTTTTAATTTCAAAATTCATCGATTTTAGTAGAAATTTCATATTTTTTGGGTAAAAATGTAACTGTGTGGCTGAAAATTTAACAATTTTGTTAAAAACTACTCCTTTTTGGTTGAAAATTCAACTGTTTTGTTGAAAATTCAACTAATTCGTAGAAAATTGATGTTTTATTTAAAATTCAGTTTGGTGTTGAGAAGTCAAACTGAAATCTTTTTTTTAAGAAAATACAACTATGTTATTTTTAAATTTGTCTTTTTAATTTTAAAAACCATCAGTTTTGTTAAAAAGTTATCCTTTTTGGATGAAAATTCAATTATTTTTTTTGAAAAATTGTCTTTTTAATTTCAAAATTCATCCATTTCAGTAGAAATTACATCTTTCTGGGATAAAAATAAAACGGTTTCTTTGAAAACTTAACAATTTTGTTAAAAAGTCCTCATTTTTGGTTGAAAATTCAACTGTTTTGTTGAAAATTCGTCTTTTTGGTTTGAAAATTCAAGTATCTTCGTAGAAAATTTACTTCTTGTTTAAAACTCAGATTTTGATGTTCAAAATTAAAACTGAAATCTTTTTTGGATCAAAATTCAACTATTTGTATGAAAATTGGTCTTTTTAGTAGAAATTGCATCTTTCTTGAATAAAAATGCAACTATTTGGTTGGAAATTAAACAGTTTTGTTAAAAAGTCATTCTTTCTGTTGAAAATTAAACTGTTTTGTTGAAAGTTCAACTATTTCGTAGAAATATTACTTTCTGTTTAAATTTCATAGCTTGGTGTTGAAAAGTTAACTGAAATCTTTTTTGGATAAAAATTCAACTATTTTTGTTGTTGAAAATTTGTCTCTTTAATCTCAAAATTCATCCATTTTAGTATAAATTGCATCTTTCTTGTATAAAAATGCAAATCTTTTGTTCAAAATTTAACAATTTTGTTCAAAAGTCATTCTTTTTGTTCAAAATTAAACTGTTTTGTTTAAAATTCAACTATTTCGTAGAAATATTACTTTCTGTTTAAATGTCATATTTTGGTGCTGAAAAGTTGAAATGTTTTTAAGATGAAAATTCAACTATTTTTTAAAATTTTGCCTTTGTGTATTAGAAATTCATCAATTTTAGTAGAAATTCCATCCTTCTTGGATAAAAATGCAACTATTTGTTTGAAAATGCAACAATTTTGTTAATAAGTTATCCTTTTTGGATGAAAATTCAACTATTTCTTCAAAAATTGTCTTTTTAATTTCAAAATTAATCCATTTAGTAGAAATTGCATCTTTCTTGGATAAAAATTAAACTGTTTCTTTGAAAATTTAACAAATCTGTTCAAAAGTCATAATTTTTGGTTGAAAATTCAACTATTTTGTTGAAAAATTGTCCTTTTAATTTCAAAATTCATCCATTTCAGTAGAAATTTCATCTTTTTGGTTGAAAATTCAACTAATTCGTAGAAAATTTACGTTTTACTTAAAATTCATACTTTGGTGTTGAAAAGTCAACTGAAATCTTTTTTGGATGAAAATTCAACTATTTTTGTTGTGGAAAATTTATCTTTTTAATTTCAAAATTCATCCATTTTAGTAGAAGTTGCATCTTTCTTGAAGATAAATGCGACTATTTGGTTGAAAATTCAACAGTTTTGTGAAAAAGTCATCCTTTTTTTTGTTGAAAATTCAACTAATTCGAAGAAAATTTACGTTTTGTTTAAAATTCCTATTTTGGTGATGAAAAGTCAACTGAAATGTTTTTTGGATAAAAATTCAACTATTTTTTTTAATTTGTCTTTTAAATTTCAAAATTCATCTATTTTAGTAAAAATTGCATCTTTCTTGTATAAAATGCTACTCTTTCGTTGGAAATTTAACAATTTTGTTAAAAAGTCATTCTTTTTGTTTAAAATTAAACGGTTTTGTTGCAAATTCAACTATTTCGTAGAAATATTACTTTTTGTTTAAATTTCATATTTTAGTGTTGAAAACTCAAGTGAAATCTTTTTAAGTTGAAAATTCAACTTTTTTTTTTAAATTTGCCTTTGTGTATTAAAAAATTATTTATTTTAGTATAAATTGCATCTTTCTTGGACAAAAATGCAACTGTTTGATTGAAAATTCAAACATTTTATTAAAAAGTAATCCTTTTTGGTTGCAAAGTCAACTGTTTTGTTAAAAATTCAACTATTTCTTAGAAAATTTACTTTCTGTTAAAAATTCATATTTTGGTATTGAATGAAATCTTTTTTGAATGAAAATTCAACTCTTTTTGAAAAATTGTCTTTTTAATTTAAAAATTCATCCATTTAGTAGAAATTGCATCTTTCTTGGATAAAATTGAAACTGTTTCTTTTAAAATTTAACAATTTTGTTAAAACGTCATCATGTTTGGTTGAAAATTCAACTTTTTGGTTGAAAATTCGTCTGTTTGGTTTGAAAATTCAAGTATCTTCGTAGAAAATTTACTTCTTGTTTAAAACTCAGATTTTGATGTTCAAAAGTAAAACTGAAATTTTTTTTGGATGAAAATTCAACTATTTTTTTTTGAAAATTTGTCTTCTTAATTTCAAAATTCATCTATTTTAGTATAAATTGCATCTTTCTTGGACAAAAATGCTACTGATTGAAAATTCAAAAGTTTTATTAAAAAGTAAACCTTTTTGGTTGAAAAGTCAACTGTTTTGTTAAAAATTCAACTATTTCCTAGAAAATTTACTTTCTGTTTAAAATTCATATTTTGGTATTGAATAAAATCTTTTTTGAATGAAAATTCAACTATTTTTTTGAAAATTTGTCTTTTTAATTTCAAAATTCATCTATTTTAGTATAGATTGCATCTTTCTTGAACAAAAATGGAAATGTTTGATTGAAAATTCAAAAAATTTTTTAAAAAAGTATATCTTTTGGTTGAAAAGTCAACTGTTTTGTTAAAAATTCAACTATTTCTTAGAAAATTTACTTTCTGTTTAAAATTCATATTTTGGTATTGAATGAAATCTTTTTTGAATGAAAATTCAACTGTTTTGTTAAAAATTCAACCATTTCGTAGAAAATTTACTTTCTGTTCAAAATTCATATTTTGGTGTTGAAAAGTCAACTGATATCTTTTTTGGTTGAAAATTCAACTCTTTTATTGAAAATGCAACTATTTCGTAGAAAATTTACCATCTGTTTTAGTAGAAATTTCATCTTTCTTGGATAAAAATGCAACTATTTGGTTGAAAATGCAACAATTTTGTTAAAAAATCCCACTTTTTGGTTGAAAATTCAACTTTTTTGTTGAAAATTCGTCTTTTTTTGTTGAAAATTCAACTGTTTAGTTGAAAATTAATCTTCTTTGCTAGAGGATTCAACTATTTTGTTTAAAAATGTTGGTTCAGCAACTTTGTCAAGAAATAATTTTTGGTTGAAAATCCATCTAATTAGTTGAAAATTTAATTTTGTATCGAAAATTCGTCTTTTAGTATGATGGTTCAACAATTTAGATGAACTTTTCTTCTTTCATGACTGAAAAATCTTTATTTGTTGAAAATTCATCTTTTTGGTTTTAAAATTAATTTTTTTTAAATGAAATTGCATTTTTTTTTTTTTTGAAATATCAACTATTACACTTTTTTGTTGATAATGAATTTTATTATTAAAAAATTGACCAATTTCAAACTTCAAGCTTTCAAATTGTGGAATATAAAATAAAAAATCTGAACAGGAAACAATTTTACTGAAAAACATCCAAAAATTTAAAAAAATTGAAATTCGGAGCCTTTGAAATTTAAAACTAGAAAAAAGAATGAATTTTACAATTAAAAAGTTGTCCAGTTTCAAAGTCAAAGCGTTGAAAATTGTAGAATATTAAATTAAAAATATTAGTTTAACAATTTGGAATAAAATTCTATCAGAAATTGAATAAATTGAAATTAGGAAGCTTCGAAATTTAAAACTAAAAAGAATGAATTTTACAATTAAAAAATTGGCCAATCTCAAATTTAAAACGTTCATAATGTTAGAATATCAGATAGAAAATCTGAACAGTTGATTTTTATCCAAAAAGATTCATGTTTAAAGTTTCTAAAATTATTGTTTAAATGTTAAATAACAATTGAACAAAATTGTCATCTAGAAATATTTTTTTCAATTGTTATTTAAATTTAAACAATAATTTTAGAAACTTTAAATATTAAAAATAATTTTTTTTACTAAAATACTTGATTATTGTATTTTTAATAAATGAATAATATTTATAAAAGAAAATTTTTTATTTACATATTTAAATTCGGGAATTTTTTAGTTCAGATATTTTATAATTCGGCAATTTTCTGTCGGGAATTTTACCTATTATTCGGGAATTTCCCAATTCGGGAATTTTATTTTTCGGGATTTTCCGTTGTCCCATTTTCTGTCGGAAATTTTATTTTTCGGAATTTTTCAGTCGTCCCATTTTCTTTCGGTAATTTTATTATTCGGGAGTTTTATTATTCGGAAATTTTATTTTTTTTCGGGATTTTCAGTCGTCTCATTTTCTGTCGGGAATTTTCCAATTTTTTAATTTTATTATTCGGAATTTTTCAGACGTCCCATTTTCTGTCGGGAATTTTATTGTTCGGGAATTTTATTTTTCGGAATTTTTCAGTCGTCCCATTTTCTGTCGGGAATTTTATTATTTGGGAATTTTATAATTCTGTAATTTTATTATTCGGGAGTTTTATTATTCGGAAATTTTATTTTTCGGGACTTTTCAGTCGTCCTATTTTCTGCTGGGAGTTTTATTATTCGGGAATTTCATAATTCGGTAATTTTATTATTCGGAAATTTTATTATTCGGGAATTTTATTTTTTGGAATCTTTCAGTCGTCTCATTTTCGGTCGAGAATTTGATTATTCGGGAATTTTATAATTCGGTAATTTTATTATTCGGGCATTTTATTTTTCGGGATTTTTCTGTCAGGAATTTTATTTTGCGAAATCTTTCAGTTGTCCCATTTTCTGTCGAGAGTTTTATCATTCGGGAATTTTGCACTCGTCCCATTTTCTGTCGGGAATGTTATAATTCGGTAATTTTATTATTCGAGAGTTTTATTATTCGGGAATTTTATTTTTCGAGATTTTCAGTCGGGAATTTTCCAATTTGGGAATTTTATTATTCGGAATTTTTCAGTCGTCCCATTTTCTGTCGGGAATTTTATTGTTCGGGAATTTTATTTTTCGGAATTTTTCAGTCGTCCCATTTCGGGAATTTTATTATTTGGGAATTTTATAATTCTGTAATTTTATTATTCGGGAGTTTTTTTATTCGGAAATTTTATTTTTCGGGATTTTTCAGTCGTCCTATTTTCTGCCGGGAGTTTTATTATTCGGGAATTTTATAATTCGGTAATTTTATTATTCGGGAATTATATTTTTCGGAATCTTTCAGTCGTCCCATTTTCTGTCGAGAATTTGATTATTCGGGAATTTTATTTTTCGGGATTTTTCAGTCGTCTCATTTTCTGTCGGGAATTTTCCAATTTGGGAATTTTATTGTTCGGAATTTTTCAGTCGTCCCATTTTCTGTCGGGAATTTTATAATTCGGTAATTTTATTATTCGGGAGTTTTATTA
>CAKNYM010047798.1:0-33819 GCA_932195095.1 Andricus curvator
TAGAGTTGGATCTCCTTATACTAATTCGTGTGTAAAAGATTAAAAGCGGTGTCGGCTTGTAAGGGCTACTTTTATTGCTCAAAAGAAGAAAGTAATTTCTTTTTAAATAAAAACTGCAGAAGATTGACATTTTGACCAATTTCATTGTAAACCATCATCACTGCTTTTTTCAACATAAACTCAAAAAAGTCAATTTGTGTAACCTAATTGCACAAAAGAAAGAGACAACCGAAGCAATATCACACTCTTTTCCTTATTCTTTCTCCGCCTTCTTTATGCTTTATATTTTAAAAAAATGATGTTTTGAAACATACTTCTTTTTAAGACTTTTTGTGCAATTCACTTAGGCGATTGGACTTGCTTTAAGTTTATGTTTTTAAAGATTCCATTCTAAATTTAATAAACAGAGACTGCTCTGTAAATTTCGGTTCTTGGTCAACTACATGTGAGTTTTTCTTCTAATAAAAATGATTTTTTTTATGAAATACGCACTATTCAGATTAATTTGTGAAAAAATATGTTGAATTTCAGAACTTGATTACATTTCTTTAAAACAGAACTTTTTTTTTAATTTTCAAAAATAGGGACAGATTTTGTATACTTATCCGAGCAGGTCATTTTTTCGTAAGCAGTTCTATTTCAAATTAGACAGACAGAAACTTTTCAACTCATAAAATCTCATGGCGATGAAATATGTTCTTTTCGGTGGGAAATTAGGTCACACATATTACGATTCCAGAAAAAACAAATTTCTTCAATGTTATAAGTCCTGATAATTTAAAGCTTGTCCCTATAAAAATAATTTTAAATTTGTTCTATAAATCTCTACAACTTTTGACCTAATTGATATATTTATCATTTATTTTCAGATTCTGATGAGGTGTGTATATATTTAGTATATTGAAGTTCTCTCTTGCAAAGTTCCAGAGAATGTTGTGAACGGCTTCAAAGTGAAGAAAATGGCATCGATTTTTTTTTACATGTTTAAATTATTATTATTTATTTGTAATTCTGTAAGGAAAAAATCCTGCGAGCTTAATGCGGGCCAAATCATTTTTATGATTTATAAAACATAGCATTAGTTCCGACACAACATTATTTTGCCCGCATAAAACTAACAGGATGTCGTCCTTACTGACGTGAAAATTTGATCAAATTGCTGATCCGTGAAAGCATGCTTTTTATGTTACCAAAAAAATCTGTCACTTTTGTCAATTTAGAACCGGTTTAAAATTTTCTCACGGATTTTGTAAGAGGACGATTCACGATATCCCTCATCAGAATCTGGAAAGAGAAGTTTTTGTTTAACGACATATTTCGTTGTCAGAACATTCTATGACTTCAAATATGCCTGGCTGTCTGAATTGAATCTGGTCGTGTGCATATTTTATTTAAGAAATGCATTAAACTACCTTTTGAGGTCATAATAGTGAGATAGCAATCTATGGTTCTAGGGTCAAAATTATTACATTTCAATTCATGTTGCTGTACCATTTAAAAAGTATATTCTATTTAGAAACTACTGCCAAACTGCTTTAACCCTTCTACAGGTTTTGATTGTACAACAAATTTTTTATTTCTGGCCCGAAGAATTAACTTTACTGGTCGGAAGAAATTTATATTAAAATATGTCATTTGAAGTTTTTATGCTTTAACTCACCTCTAGTAATGGTAGTTTATCAAAGGCGAATTGTGATGCAGGAAAGTGAGCAATTCCAAATTTTCCGGAAGCAGATTCTTACGTTTGTTATCCGAAATATTACCAGATTCAGAAAACAATCTTTCGCTGTAGACACTACTTGATGGTGCCAAAAGATAAAGGGGTACAAGTTGACTGATATTTGGAAACATGAACTTCACTTTATTCCACCATTCCAATGGAGATGACTTTTTTCCGATAAGTGCTTGACTAATGTAGAGGTCAATTTCCGCTTAGAGAACTTCCTTCGTTGCAACGACTTTTGCATTTTTGGTTGCTTTCGACATGAGTTCTGTAAAACAATCTTCCATATCTATATCCTCATCGTTTGTTGACGCAATACTCGTATCTTCTCTCACACCGGCTTCGCCTTCTATCTCCGAATCTGATCCACTAATTGTTCATCATTATCATTACTTCCTTCCATTAGTGTCATTTGTATGCAATTTTTAATGTCTTCTAAAGAATCTGGCGGTAAAAGAAGAGCTTTAAAACGTGGATCCAAAAATGTTGCCATTGCGAAATTCAAGTTACTTTCCAGGTCTTGAAATCGGGTTTCCAAATCAGCCTCCAAAGATGTTTTAAATTAGATTAATGTGGAACTAACTTTTCTCTTCGATAAGCAAAATTTCAACGCTTTTATAGTTGGGATAACTTCCGATATACAAGAATCATTGGAACTCAAAGATTTTGTTACTTCCTCAAATGGTTTCAGGAGATTAATCAGTTTTTCCAAAAGTTCCCATTCCGCGCATTCCAAACCTTTCGAATTTTTATCATCCTCTTGCGTTTCAGCGAATAAGTCCAGACAATTCACTAATTCCAGAAAGCGTTCTAATAAATAAAAAAGAGAATCACATCTAGTAGCAACGTCTTGTTTCACTTTTTTTATAGGTGTATTTAAATCTTCTTGAATTTGAGCCAATGCACTGCTCGAAGGTGAAGATTTGTGAATATGAGTGGCAATTTTTCTACATTTTTTTAACAATATTCCTACTCCCTCATGAGAGTTAATTGAACCTTTGATAACCAACTGCAAAGTATGAATAGTACAGGATTCACTAGCAATATCGCATAATCTGCACCCTTTCTTCATATTGCCACCATTATCTCGCATTAGCAAATGTATTTTGATTTTATCGACATCCCAAAATGCCAAAATTTCTGTTAATTTGTCGGATACTGCTTCTCCCGTATGTCTGCCAGGAGATACTTTAATATTTAAGGCAGCACTTTTCCGTTCAAAATTATCGCCTATCCAGTGAGCAGTTAAACTAATAAAACTGTACCGTGTCTCTTTACAAGTCCACAAATCAGATGTTAGCGACGTCCACTTCACTGCAGACAACATGGTTTTTACAACTTCTTTAACTCTGCTGTACATGTCAGGTAGAATGGTCTTTGTGAAGTATTTTCGACACGGAACTTTATAATTTGGTGAAGTTTTAGACATCAACCTTGCAAATCCTGCTTTTTCTACAACAGAAATAGGCTCATTATCTACTGCTATCATTTTTCCAATCGCATAGTGAAGTTCTTTTGCCCGTAGATGATTAATGTCCCAAACATCCCAGATAAAAATACGTGCCGGCACGTGATCGGCCCGACGGGCTGGAGACCAGCGTGCCTACTAAATGCACGCGACAGGCCGGTAGAGTCGGAATGCGACCGAAGGGCGGACAACGATCCGGCAGATTAGACGCCCGTCGGTCTTGCAAACGGCGAGGAACGACGGGCCTGCGACTTGCAGGACCCCTGCAGGCTGATAGTGCGAGTAGATTCAGATCGAAAACGCGCATGCGCGTTTTGGATCAGCTGTTCTTGCCGTGTGTATCATCTCGTGTGGCGTTCACCCGTGATTTTACCGTCGGATTTAGCGCGACGTGAATCCTTCCGGATAAATAAAAGGATCGACGTTTCCTTTTTGCAGAAAAAGGCGGACTGCTGTTTTTGGTTTGCCTTGCTTTCTGTGTGTTGAATAAAAAGTGGGTTAGTATATGCAACCTTGAAAAATTATAGATCGGGAATATAATAACCCAGATAACAATGTGCTCACACCTTGCCCGCATGGTGTTTGCACGCGTGTCGACCAATCGGCACGATGTGAGGGCAAGAGTGCAGACATATGTGTCCTCATATGCGTCGCATATGCGCCGCACGCGTTTCGGCACGTGCGTGCCAGCGTCGTGCTAGCATGCACGTGTTTTGAGTTATAATTATTGAAAACAAGATGTTAAAAATAACATAAGTAACAGGAAACATTGTATGACGTTTTTAAGAAGAGACTCTTGTGTTGAAAGTTGTTCATTCACAACTGATGATGCAACAGATGTTTATTCCAAAAGCGACATACACAAAATTATTCCTGCTACCTCTTAAATAATGTATTAGCGAGAAATATATATTTATCTTAAAATATCTATTTAATTCGAACAATTTAAATTATTCAACATAGAGCATTTATTCAACACCTTTGTTAGAAAACAAAGGGATTTTAAAGAACACTATACTTTTGAATCTTCCAGTTAATTACTTTCAATTGTTTTTCAAGTTGCATATTTTTAATCGTTCTACTTCTGAGATTTAAGTACTTAAATCTCAGAAGTAGAACGATTACAAAATTGAACTTGAAAAACTTGTTTTCGATCATTTTAAATCTGAATATAGTAAATATAGTAAAAAATAGTGAAGAAGATATATTGAATTTTTGTATTACGAAGAATTTTAATAGAAACGTTGTGACAATCACCAAATGACAGTTGCCGATGCTCTAACGTTTAATTTTAAAAGGTCATTTGACTATAAAATACTTATGATGCGTTTTCACGGAATCTAAAATTTTAGAGTTCAACAAATTATTATTAAACAATTACAACTCTTGCCGACTTTGTTCATTGCCTCAAAATTTGTTTATACTCCAAGCTAATTTTCCGAACCAAAACCCAAGAAAAAATATTTATTTGATTTGAACAAAAATAATTATTCCCTTCTATTTCGACTTTTTGTCTGTAAAGTAAACTTGGAAAATAACAAAAATGTAGAGCATAGAGCGAATTTGATCAGAGTTTTATTTTTACACAACTGCTATATTATGTTTTTAGTAATAATGCGCTTTTTGTGCCGCACTCTTCACCGCACGCTATATGCCGACATTTTGCCCTAAGTACCTGACGAGCATGATAGACGCACTCTGTGCTGCATATCATGCAGACCGTGTGCGGGCACTATGCGGGATTACTTATTACCCTCAGAACGTGCTGTCACTGTGCTTGCATTATTGCCGACACATCGTGCTTGCACGCCATGCGCCCATGTGCGTCCGCATACATTGTTATCTGGGAAAGTACCGAGGCCAACCTAACCACCGTCGGTCATGCAGTTCGCCGGACCGCGTCGCTCCCGCCTGTCGGGCTGGCATGTAGACATCAATGGTGTGCACATTAAGGTGCATATCTGCCGGCACGTCGGTCCGATCGATCGGACCGCGGGCCGGCAGCTCGCTTGCATTCGGCGAGCATTTTGCTATCTGGGATGTTTTGAGAAAAGTGTTGAAGCACTATCACATTCCTCAACTTCTTCTTGCATCCAAGCAATTAAACGACTGAATACAAAATTTGTTGGACAAATTGCATTTTCGTAACCCTTTCGCGACACAATGAACTGAGTGTTAAACACGCTACACTTGATTTTCAAGCAATCTTCATGCTTTTCAATACACTCCAACAAACTCCACGCCACATTATCTTTTTCATTCATTTTTGGAAAAAATTGTATAAAAATTGGAATGAACAATCGCTATGCACATGTATTTCTTCTTGAAGTGTCAACGGTTGTCTGCCGTTTTCGTTCTAAGTTGCAATTTAGACTGCAAGCTTTGGCAGTTAGCAAGGGCGGATTCACATAGGGCGATTGTGGCGCCCCCCCCTCCCAGATTTAAAAATAAAATTTGAAATTTGAAAATTTGTGTATGTCAGGTACACACAGTACTTAGGGCCTTTTAATTTCCTTCCAAAATTTTAGCCCCCCGATTAATGCGTGTACCTCGCGTAACGCGCTCGGATACTTCTTTCCTCGCGCTTCGCGCTCGGCTTTTTTCGGATTTTGGATTAAAAAGGAACTTTATTTACTCAAGGCTCTATCGGCCTTAAGGAACACATTCTCATTGAAATGCCTGCACGCTTTTTAAAGTCGAAAGAAAAACGCCTAATTGCTTAAGAAAAAGTTTTGGTTGAACTTACTGAAAATGCTACCAAACAATCCAAAATTCCATTTTTGGTCAAACAGTGTTTGTTTTATTCATTGACAACTATATTTAAAAAAATAGTATGAACAGAATTTGTTCATTTTGTTAATATGAACAATTTTGCCTATGGAAATTTTTTTCTCATCTTGTATGGTTTTGCCGAAAAATGGAATTTTTTATTTTTAATAGCTTTTTTCACAAATAAAGCCAAAAATATGTAACTCATCAAAAAATGGTTGCAACAAAATTTTTTCATCTTTTTGATGTGGACAATTTTACTTTCTAAATTTTTTTTCATATCTCGTATAGTTTTGGTGGAAAATGGAATTTTTTATTTTTTAAAAACATTTTCGATGGATAAAACCAGTACCATTGGTCAAAAATTGCTGGTTAACGAACTTGTCCTTTCTTTTTACGCCTTAAGAACGTGTGCCAAGGTTCAATCCAATCTGATCAGTCTTTTGAAATTTATCGTGACTACAGACAGACGGACACCTTCGTAAAAATCGTTTTTTCTGACTCAGGGGGTCTCAAAACGTGGAGATTTCATGAGAACCGTCTATGTCATATTTGACATAAAACCAATACCTTCTCATTGAATGAGAATGTAAAAATTTTCGAATCAAGAAGATTAATTTTCTACTATAAAATACGAATTGTCAATAAATTTTGAATAAAATAGTGACACTTGTAAGGTAAGAAGACGATTTTTTTACAAAACAATGGAACATTCATATCAAGAATTACATATTCAACCAAATAGTTCAATTTTCAGTTTAAAAGTATTTTTTTACCCTTAAAAATAAGACAAATTTAAAAAAATTAGTTCAATCTTCAACGAAACAGATGAATTCTCTACCAACATCATGAATCTGAAACAAAAAAATGAATTTTTAAGAAAGTAGTTCAACTTTTCACCAAGGAGTTCAATTTTCAATCTAAAAAGATGAATTCTCCGTAAAAAATGCAATAGTTGATATTTTAACAAAAAAATATTTTAATTGTAACTGAAAAAGAATTGAATTTTAAAAAAGAAAGACCGATTTTTAACAAAATGATTAAGTCCTTAACCAAAATAGAGTAATTTTCAACCAAACAGTTGCATTCTTAACCGAAAAATTTATTTTTAACCACAAAAACCACAAAAAATATAAATGAAGGGGAATTTATTGCCTTATTATATTCAAATTAAAAAGTCTTTTCAAATCATTGGAAGAGCCAGCAGCCCCCCCCCCCTCGCAAACATTCGTTGAAGAAAATTGACAATCGCCCCCTCTGAAACATTATTTGAATCCGCCCTTGGAAGGCCAGTGCCAAATGCATTTTGTGAATAAAGTAACAGAGATGTTGGAAAATCGTAAAATGTGAAAGCTAACATTGAAATTCATATACTACGGCGTAGACCGTTTGACCCTGCATTTCGCACAAGAAGAACATAAAGTCAAATTGAGCTGGGTACTGGATAGTAAATCCAAAATCCCGCAGGTACGAAATAATAGATTTTGAAAGCGCGTTTGATTTGTGCTCTGAAGTATGGACAATGGTGACCCAAGGAGGCGTAGGCGTAGTATCAGATGTAAAATCAGCGACACGTATAGTACCCACCTCGCATTAAGTAATAAATCCTTCAGCTTTTGGCAAATGCAAAGCCCGTCTGGAAAACCTCTGGAAATTCCTTCTTGCTTCTAAGTCACTTTTGTCAGTATCCTCCTGGAATCGAAGTACGAAGGATCGCTTTTCGTGAATTGCATAAATCCATAACAAGAGACTTCAAGCAGAAAACTGCAGTGTTATTTTCATAATTTTCATTTTGCAA
The DNA here is from genome assembly GCA_932195095.1 of Andricus curvator. Lineage (NCBI taxonomy): Eukaryota > Metazoa > Arthropoda > Insecta > Hymenoptera > Cynipidae > Andricus > Andricus curvator. The sequence goes on from CAKNYM010047798.1 coordinate 7,759, forward strand.
GCCGAAAACGTGAAATGTCTGGTACGGGTCGAAAGAGAAGTGTTGTGTGGCGTGTATTTCGCGAGTGCAATGACGATGCAACGAGGGCTTTATGTAGTTTGTGTGGTGTTAGAGTGTCCCGTGGAGGTACAGGGCATAAAGCTTCGACGACTCCTTTGCTTGAGCATTTCATTGTGCAGCATTCCAAGTACTGCGAGACAAACGACATTGATATTGTGGCAAGCAAAAAAAACAGAGAAAGTGTTAAAGAATGGAGTGAAAATGACGCCCGAAGTTTAAAATGGAGCGAAGAAATGGGCGAAATGATCGTTTTAGACCAAGACCCTACAATCTTAAAGAAAGAAGGTTTCATTCGTTTCTTGTCTAAGTGCATTCCGCAATACAAACTTCCAGACGAAACTTTTTTTTTCTACGGAAGTGATTCCCGGTATGTTTAAAAAAGTGGAAAAGAAAGTAGAAGTAGTACTGTCTGGAATAAACAGTGAATGGATCAGTGTAACTGTCAGTAAATTCATGTGCAGTTTCACTACTAAAATTTGCTTACTAGTGACAGTTTATTGGCTAGGCAACGATTTTCAGCAACATTCGGCTTTATTGCCACCAATTGACATTTTCGGGACTTTTGATCGCCTACCTAAAGTGATGGAAAAAGTGAACGAAGCTCTAAAGATCTGGAAGATCCGAATGGAAAAAGTTCACACGATTTTAACTAACTTTACAACCGACGACAGGAAATACACCACAGAGAAGTGTTTTCTTTTTCTAAAAGAATTTTGTTTCACTGAAATTCTTAATCAGTCCAACGTTCAAGATGTCGTCATAGAATGCAAAAAGCTTTTCACTCATTTTCAAATTTTTCCAGCTGACCGTTTAAAATTAATAGTTACTTGAAAATGAAAACGTAGAATCCGGCTATCTTAACGTGATCGCGGCAATTGATACATTGATACAAGTAGGGTCTACGACGATTTCATGGACTCTGAAAATACTAAGTCACCTAATTGTGATAGAAAGTGGCATTAAAAAGTGGGCTGAGGAAGACAATACAGAATAAATGCTGTCAACTCTGCAGTGGGAACTCATAGGAGATGTGGTGGGATTGACTGATGCATTTGAAAAGGCTGGAACGAAAATGCTTTTACCGAAATCTATCGCATCAGAAATCATACCTGCACTAGTACTCATAAAGAGTTATGTACAAAAAAGGAAGTGCAGCATTTTAGGTTTGTCACTACAAACAAGCTTGCTGACAGAAATCGACATTCAACTTGGCGACTTGGAGAATAATACTTGCTTTTCCTTAGCAACTGCTTTGGATCCTCGGTACAAAGGAAGCCCGAGAAGTAATAATGAGCAATTTAGAAAAGCACGTACAATTGTGCAATGATCGTCAGCCTAGAAGAATTGAAAATGAAGCTGCAGGAGGTAGGGAAATGGACACCTCGACAGGACAACCTCATTTCGAACCGGATTCCCTTGAAAGCTGCTTCGAAGAGATGATGGCTGGCGTTCGACGGGAGGAGGAAAATCAGGTGATTCAAAAAGACGAAGTGAAGGAAGAGTTAAATATGTACCTGCTGGACAAACTTTTGAACCAAAAGGAACGTCCCAGAGATTGGTGGTCCAAAAATACAGGACGTTTTCCGAAACTAAGAAAAGTAGCTTTTCGGTTTCTTTGTGCACCAGCTGTCTGTTTAAAGAAGGAAGATTTGTTTACCAATAATTATCAGAACTTCGAGGAGATGAAGAAACTACTGTTTTTGAAGTACAACTTGACGGAGATGAACTTCAAATATTGAGTAAAGTGAGTAAATTATCGATTATTAATGATTCTTTGTATTTCACTTCAGAATAATTTTAATTATTATGAAACATGATTAAAACATCAGAATATTTCAAAAATATGGCGTGTAGTAGGACGTAGTTAAAATAAAAATTTTATGACATGAATGACCATAATTTTCGGCTTCTTGATTGTCAATTAAACATTTTCTCGAAGATTGTTATTAGTTTCATTTTTCTTTTTAATGAAAAATTGTCATTTTCTGTACAAAGAAATAAACTAATCAACAAACCACAAAAAATAGGCGAAATTCGTCCAAATAATAGGCAAATGCTCTACTTTCTTGTAATTTTTTTGTCAATTATTTAACATATATATGTAGTACCTATGTATTTTCCTGTAAAGAGCATTGTCCATTTTTGAAAATATTTGTAAACATGTTACCACTGGGTATTCAAGTAATAGAAAACATTTTTTCCCCAGAAATTTTGAGTAATGATCACAAAGTTTTAAAAGAAGTTATGATTTTAAAGCTTTGAAAACGGTAGTTTACGCTACTATATTTTTCATGGAACCGATTTTTTAATTTTTGTTTGTTTAAATTTTTATAGAGCTGCAAATAGCGAAAAAAATGTTTATTTTTTTAATTATTCTTTTTAATTCTGTGTGAAAATTTTTGTCACTGGCATCAGGCCTCAGGTTTGATGCACAAGGGTCGGTGGAAGAAAAAAAATTTGTTGACATGTGAAGTTATTTGTTATAAACAATTATTTGCAACAAATAGACAGTATGATGGATTATGTTTTTTTTAAGTATATTTATGCATCGAAATCGCTCGTTCAGAGCAACGAGTTGAAATCTGATCATGAAAATGTGGTATCCGATATCATTTGTTACCTTTATCAACAAATAATATAAGCAAATGTATGATTTGAACAGTTTTAGGCAGAAAGAAACCGAATTTTCTTCCGATTGTCTTCGAATCTCATTGCCTGTGAAGCGCATTGATTTATTTCGACTCACAATACCATATCATCGTATCATAATTTCATCGCAGGCTATGAGACTTGAAGACAATCAGAAGAAAATTCGGTTCTTTTCTGCCTAAAACTGTTCAAAGCATGCATTTTTTCATGATAATTGTTTTTAAATTTTAAAATTATATCAGATGACAAAAATACATCAAGTTTCATCACAAGCAATGAGATTCGAAGACAATCGGAAGAAAATTCGGTTTCTTTCTGCCTAAAACTGTTCAAATCATGCATTTGTTTATATTATTTGTTGATAAAGGTAACAAATGATATCGGATACCACATTTTCATGATCACATTTCACCTGGTTGCTCTGAACGAGCGATTTCGATGCATAAATATACTTCACAAGAACATAATCCATCATCATAAAAAAAATTTAAACAAACAAAAATTCTAAAATCAGCATTGACAGGTTTCTTGAGAATTTAATGCTGAATTACAAAAAAAAAATTGAAAATCAATGAATAATTGTGACAGATGTTACTGTGCAGTTACTGTGAACTGCTACTTAGCACTAATAGTGTGTCTGTCCATCTCAATTATTAATTCAATAAAGACAAATTATAATCGTCAAAAATATTAAATATTTGCAAGTAAATATAGAAATGTTGTAATTTTTCCACTTTCAGATTTCATGATACTCGGGCTCGGATAATGCTGACAAAAGGACGTAACTGCATTTTTTAAAGCGGATTTCAAAAAGGATTGAAAAATGTCACTATTGGATATATTTTTATATTTTTATTCACTTTTACTCAATTTTTTAACATAATAGATAATTATTGAGGAGAAATGTGTCAGGGAATACGAATTTGTCATGAAACATAGTGTACACAGCAATATTTAGCACAGTACTGTTTATTGTTTAACTGCGTAATTAATGATGTACAATGATAATGTAATAATCTACTCAGAGAAAGACACATCTGTGATTTGTATGTGAATCTGAAATCGCCACTATTAACAATCAATTTGAGGAAAACATTGAAATAATTATTTGGGAAATAAAATATGTCATTCACTACACTCATGTCTCGTATATTGTTTTATTATCTAAATGATACTATCATTTAATTCTGAACTCGATAGGAAAAGGACATAAAGTGTTAAAAAAAAAAGTCAGAAGACGCAGAAAAAAGGGTTCAGGGCTTCAGGTACTTGGCGCCGGAGTTTGCAGTAGGATAAAAAACGCATTAGACTTCGGCAAGCAGGAGGTCCTGCCTGTCGGAGGGCAAGTAGTAGCCGAAGTACTGCTCGTCCCATCTCTAATAGAGACGCTAGCGACAACCATACTCTCTCTTGCCCCTTCAAGGAAGAAAGGTACATGTAAGTTTATTTTATTGTAACTGTCAACTATTTATCTGTTCTTATCTCTAATAAATCTGTCAAACTTTACCCATATCATTTACTTAAGTACTGCATAGTAACACAGTTCCCATAGAACTGACAAGTGACGAACAAAGTCACAAACAAATAATTGGTCAGGTATTACCAGCCTGACATAATCAGCACACTGGTCTCTCTCTTATCACTCTTTTCCATACTACCCTCGCCCTATTCTCGGGACGAGACATTTCCTTATCTCAGAACGTATACCCTATATTGTTCAAACAATAATAATTTGTTTTAAAAAATTAAAATCAACTGCTCTAAGTGAAGTATAAGGTTTTTTTTCTTAAAATCACCCCCGTAGATAATTGGAATCTCTGAACTGAAAATAATTTACATGTAGATATTTCCTAAAGCATATAGTTTTTTTTTTATATCACCGCTGTAGATAATTAAAATCATTTTAACGAATACGATCTGAAAAAAGTATTCATCACAGACTGAAAAAATGTTTTATATTAACGAGTATTAATGATTATTAATTGTTTAAATAATTTCAAAATATCTTAAGCAAAAAAATATTATTCCTAAATTTCGTTAATTGTGTCATTAATTGCTGGAAAGAATAAATTTATAACAAGTACTTCTTTTTCCATTTTTTTGAAAATCGAGCTTTTCCCATTTAAAACCTCATGTTAATTTCAAAAGCCCGGGGGCACGGGTTAACGTAGAAAAAAAAAATTACGGAATTTCTTTTTCAGGATAACATACAAAATGATGAAGGGGGGGGGGGGTATCACCAAAATAGTTCTCAGATTTTAAACATTTATTAACCCGATCCCCCAAAGAACACGAAAAAGTAAGAGGGCGAGCGTACGTATCCTCTCCGTCACTATTGACTGTCCTCTCCGTTACATTTATCCATAGTTTTTCTCTTATCATACATTTATTTTGGACTTGCATGTTGGTGGCGGAAGTGAGAACGTGTTTCATGACAGGTGGTGAGTGAATTTTACGGAATTTGTGTGGAAGGTGTGAGTGGAGTGTGAGGGTGGAAGCCGAGGAGGTGAGTAGGGTAATGTGGGGTGAATTGGGGAAGTAAAAAGTGAGTTTTAGCGTGGGTGTGAGGTGGGATTTAGTTGGATAGGGAAAGTGAGGTTAGGTTGGCAAGTAATCGGGGGAGTTCGTGTTCAGGAGTCTTGGGCTTTCGAGGGGTCAAGGGTGGTTCTCGCAGAGTTAGGGGATGATAAGGGAAAGAAATGGGGGTCTGCAGGGACTGTGAGGAATTGAAGAAAAAAAAAGAGAAATTACAGGAAAATTTGGCGGCGAAAGACGCCAACATTCTGCAGAGACATCTGTCGGTTGCGGAAGGTACTGCATGGAGAGGTCCCAGTTACCGGCGGCAGAGCGGGAGGTGGGCAGCGAGAATACTGGCAGTGCTGGTAGTGAAACTGACGGGGAGGGAATTTTCCACAAGCCACGACGGCCAACAGCGCGTGGCCGGGTGAGCGGTGCGTCGGGGAGATCGAAAAAGCGGAACGGTGGGAAAGAAGGCAGCGAGAAGGTAAAGGAGAGAGAGACTAGCGCAAGTGACGGGGAGGATCTCTTGAAAAGGAAGAGAGACAGCCAAGAGAGTCCGGAGAAAAGCGAGGTCGAGAGCCCGTTTAAAAAAAGCGGGATAACACCTAGGTCACCCCCCCCCCCCCAATGGAGGGGATGTTGAAAAAGGAGGCTCTCGGGATGTTGTTAGGCGAGATCAGGGGGCTGCGGGAGGACATAAGGGGGACCAAGGAGCAGATGGAAGGCATGAGGGAGGACTTGAGAATCAGAGATGAGAAATGGGAAAAGGAGATGAAAGAGCTGAGAGAAAGAGTAGATGGGTTAGAGAGGGAAAGAAAGGAAAAAGAAGTTAAAATAAAACAGATGGAAGAGGAGATTAGGATGTGGAAAGAAAGGACGGAAAAAAGGCTTGAGCAGGTGGAGCGCAGGACGGAAATGGAAATAGGAGATGGGGGTAGCGGGGGCAAGATTAAAGGTATTTGGGAGAGGGTAAGGAATATGATAGAAGAGAAAGTGGGAGAGCGTAGGAATGAAAAGGAGGAGAGGGCGGATGGGGAAAGGATAAGGGCAATGGAGTTGAGAATGGAGAGAAAGGAGAAGGCAGACAGGAGAAATAATATTGTGATAAGAGGGTTGAAGATGAAGAGCGGGGAAGAAAGGGATGGCGTGGAAGCGCTGCTACAGAGCATAGGGTAGCGGTTGTGGAGTTCGAGAGCCGGGAGGAAAAGCTGGGGGAATGCGAAATAAAAATAGGATAAAGGATAAGGAAGTTTTCATCGATCACGGAGAGGAAGAGGGGGAGGGAGTGCAAATGAGGAAAGTAAAGATAGATGGGGTAACGTGTAAGTTTGTGACAGTGTACAATAAGGATGGGATGGAAAGAAAAAAAGAAAGGGTGGAAGACCTGTTAGGTGAAAGAGAGGAGGGTATGGTGGTACTGGGTGGGGACTTTACCGCGAGGATGGGGAGGGAAGGGGCCTTTACAGGGAAGGGGAGAGCTTCGAAAGGCATTATAAGGATAGGTTAATAAATAAGGAGGGGGAGATTCTAAGGGATTGGATGGAGGATAGAGGCTGGGCGGTGGCAAATGGTATGGCAACTCGGGACGAAGAGGGAGAATACACATATGTAGGTAAGGTAGGGGTATCGGTGATAGACTATGTATTCATGAATATGCAAGGGTGGGAGGAGATGGAGAGATTCGCCGTAGAAGGGAGGGTAGAATCAGAACATCAGCCATTAGGGTTGTGGATAAGGGGTGAGAACGACGGAAGGCAAGGTGGGGAAGAAGTGTCGACGGGGGAGAGAGTCAGCTGGTACTAGGGAGGCGATAGAGAAGTATAAGGAGCAGTTAGGGAAGGTGCGCTTCGAAGGGGAGACGGTGGAAGAGATATGGGAGGATTTAAAAGAGAAAGTGAAAGGGTGCGTGCAAAAGAAGGTATTCAAAAAAAAGAAGAAAGGAATGGTGAAGCCGTGGTGGGATAGGGAATGTAAAAAGATGAAAAGGAAGGTGAGGAGGAAGTATGAGAAGTGGAAAGAGGGTACTGCGAAAAGGGAGGAGTACGTAGAAATGAGGAAGGGGTTTAGATTGACGTGTAAGGGGAAAGAACAGGAAAAGGAGAAAGAGCTGGAGGAAGAGTTAGGAAATTTTAAGACAGAGGGGGACGTCTGGAAGATAAATAATAGGTTTAGGAAGCGTAGAGTAGGGATAAGCGAGAAGATAGGGAGGGAGGAGTGGAGAGAGTTTTTTAAAGAATCATTTCAGGGCTCAGATTCAAGGAAGAGAGATGATGGGAGTAGAAGAACGGGGCAGGCAGAGATGGAGGAGTTGAATGACGAGGAGATAGAGAAACAGATAAGGAAGTTAAGAAGGTCAAAATCAGGAGGGCTGGATGGGGTAGGGAACGAGGGATGGCTGTTTAGTACACAAGAGGTTAGGGAGAGGCTGAAGGAGGTAGTGAAGAAAATATGGAGGGAGGAGGGATTCCCACGAGGGTGGAGAGAAGGGTTAATAGTACCTCTGTATAAAAAAGGAGATAGGGATAGGCAGGAAAATTATAGAGGGATTACGCTAATGAATACGGCGTATAAAGTATACGCGATGGTGATGGCGGAGAGGCTGCGGAAGGGTGTCGAGGGGAAAGGAATATTGCCGGAGACGCAGGCGGGCTTTAGGGCAGGTAGGAGTACTATCGAAAATATCTACGTTCTACAGCACGTGGTGTATAGAGAATTAGCGAAGAAGGGATCGAGAGTGTACACGTTTTTTGTGGATCTAAAAGGCACGTTTCCGTCGGTGGATAGGGGGAGGTTGTAGGAGGCGATGGAGGATAGGGGATTGGAGAGAGGCCTGATCGAGAGGGTAAGGGAGATATATGAAGAGACCAAAGATAAGGTAAGAGGAGGACAGGGGATTTCGGAGGGATTCTGGATGGATAGGGGGTTAAGACAAGGGTGTCTGCTTAGCCCAACGCTTTTTGCGATTTTAATTGCAGATATGGAAACTAAGCTGGAGGCCGGAGTGGTAGGAGGAGTCAGAATAGGAGGGTTAGAATTTGGTCGCTAGTGTATGCAGATGACATAGTGTTGTTGGCAAAAAGCGAGGAGGCCTTAAAGGAAATGATGAAGAGGTTGAGAAGATACCTGGATAAGAACAGGTTAGAACTGAATGCGGAAAAGTCCAATGTTATGGTTTTCAGAAAAGGAGGTGGAAGGGATAAGTAAGGGGAGTGGAAGTGGACGGGAAAGGCGGTGCAGGAGGTGAAAGAGTTTGTGTACCTGGGCTTCTTGTTTCGAAGGAATGGCGGAGTGGATGGCCACATAAAAGAGAGAGTGAGGAGGGCAAATGTGGTGATGAGGCAGGTGTGGGGGTTGGGAAAGATGTTATTTGCAGATGATTTTGGAAGGAGAATGAAATTGTTTGACTCACTAGTGATGAGTGTGCTATTGTATGGAGTAGATGTGTGGTGGTGGAAGGAAAGCGAAGATGTAAATAGGACACAGGAGAGGTATGTAAAGTGGACACTGGGGCTGGCAAGGAACACGCCTAATTATATTGTCAGGAGGGAGACGGGGAGAGCGAGTGTAGGGATTCTAGGGGGAGTCGGGCGTGTAAATATGAGGAGAAATTTTTGGAAGAGGGGGGAAGTAAGCTGGTTAGCGAGTTTTGGTGGGAGAAGGAGAACAGGAGAGGGGGTGGGAAGATGGAGGTTGAAAGAGAAAGGTATTTTAGAACGAATGGACTGCAGATGGATGAAGTGAGAAGGATGCAGGGGGAAGGAAGGAAGGTATGTGAGATGGTTAAGAAAAACAGCATGGAGAGAGAGAAGACAGCAGGGGAAGAGAGAATAAGAGAGACAAGGTTTAATGGGAACTATGTGTGGATTATGCCAAGGGTGAGAGCGCAATATTTGTGTGAGAAAGGAGACAATGGAAGTCAGGAGCTTATAGCGAGGATGAGATGTGGGTTCATGAAGGGTTTTAATAGGTTCTGGCTCGCTAGGGAAAAGAGGATGTGTGAGCTATGTGGGAAGGGGGAGGCAAGAGTGGAGCACTGGTTGGAGGAGTGCGTAGAGGTGGAAAGGAATGGGATAAGCATGGAGGTATTGATGCATGAAAGGGGGGACAAAAAGGCAGTAGCATGGGTGAAGGGAGTTTTGGGTAAGATGGAGAAGAAGAGAAGGAAGTAGGAAGAGGAATGGAGAAGGAAAAATTGTAAATAGAGGAGGAAGTAAATATAAGTAAATGTAAATATTGTAAATAGTAGATAAGTATTAGGGATTAGTCGCGGAGGCAGAGTTTGGCAATGCGAGGCATAGCAAGAAAGTAGGGACATGCGTGCGAGGCGATGCGAGGAAGGCAATGCGATAAGAGCGAGCGGCGTTAGAGATAAAGTGTGGAAGGATGTTAGTTTTAAGGGTTAGTTTTAAGAAAATTCTGTAAAAAAAATGGAAGTGTAAGCAAGTCAATTTTTTAAGGCCAGCAGGCTAAAAAATAAACGTTTATCTACATTTTTTTTGACGAAACCATTATGACTTTTTGTAAGTATCAAAGGTACATGAATCGTTGTAAAAAAATCAACCCTACAGCTTGCTGGCCCGCGCAGAATTTATAACTTGAAATTGAAAATCAAGATTTATCAAGTCGTACGCGTCCTCTTCGTTACCCACTTTGTTGTTGTACAAATTAGCCGCTTTGAATATTTTTTGAATGAAACTTTCACGGTAAGAACTTAATTTTGGACTGTCAAAAGTCACCATGTATTCAGGGAAAATATAATTTCCTTGTTTGAGATAAATATCATTATGAGCGTCCACTTGTCCTCCCCATTACTTTAGAATTACCGATATGTAGATATAAAGCACTGCTCCAATCGCCGAGGCCGTGACATGTCACACCGAATAATTTTTTGCGGGACAAGTTTTTCCAGGACAGTTCTTCCGAGGACATCCTTTCCAAAAGGACATGTCTTCCCCGAACATCACTTCCCAAAGGAAATGCCCGCCCGGGAAATGTCTTCCCGGGTAAGAAAGTTAAACTCCTCCTTTTAAAAGCAAACTGGGACATCTCTTCCCAAAGGACAAGGCTTCCCCCATATATACATTCACACGCTACGGCTCTCCAAAAAACATAAGTTTCGGGGCACCAATAGACAGGTCTTTCCGAGACAAGTATTCACAGGAAATCACTTCCTACCTTGAAAAAAATAGAAGATGCTTCAAGGCACCTTAAGATAGGTTTTCCCCGGACATGTCAACCTATGAAATCTCTTCCCCACTGTCAGAAAAATAGGAGATGCTTCAAGGTACCATGGGACATGTCTTTCTGGGACATGTCTTTATTTTTGGTACTCCTATTTTAGTTCTACTGGCCAATTCAATAGCTAGAATTCAAATTTTCCTTTTTTTAACTGCAAATTCACTTCCTCTGTAATTCTGAAGTTGTTACGGACACGAAACGTCACTGTTTGATTAATTGACCCGAAACTAGATAGGTTTTTGTGAGCAATATTTTTATACTTTGATAGAGCATGAATATATCTCGAAAGTACTTTCTTATCTTTTTTAAAATGGTCCTGCTGAATTTACAACACGTTAGTAGTCTGCCCCCCAAAAAAATGAAAAGCGGTGATTGGCTCCGTATACCTTTCCACCCCTTATTAATGAGAGCTAATATTTATTTCCTGTTTTTAATATGATTCTTAAATATAGGTGTATACTGCCAAAATTACGCTTGGATTGTATTCAAAAATGTTGTTACACACTTTAGGAGATGCAAAATAAATAAAACAATACTACCGTTCAGGGAATTAAACTTTAATTTGGTAACGATACATTTGAATTTAAGTATTCATTTCAGTACTGAACGTATAAGGCGAAATTCTGCTTCGAAATGTCGAATTTTGATCTTTTTAACTTGAGACTTCTCCAGCATTATTTTGTGAAAGTAATAAATTGGAACTGTATCTGAAAGATGCCTGTAAGTTTAATAATTATAATCAAAATTTAAGAGAACTAAATATCTTTATGTATAAAACAGGCTGGTGAAAACCGCGAATTTGCTTATATTCTTTGTTTTCTCTGCCGAATATTTCCAAAGATGTAAGACAGGATATCCTCAGATGATCCAATTCTACACAGCACCCTGCTGGAAGTAAATGGATAGTCTCTATCCGTTTGAATCATTTTCTATCTCTAAGATTGAAATGAAAAGAAACGATGTATCCATCTTTATCCCGTCTCTATCCCTGTGATCCTTTTCTATCTTTCTTTCAATCTACAATCACCTCTATTCTTTTGAATCCCAATCTTCCTATTCATGTCTATCCGCCACTTATCCACACGTATCCTTTTTTCCACTTCCTATCCCTATTCTAGTGTTTGCATCCAAATGAATCCTTCGCTTATCCACGGCTATCTTTTTCTATCCGTTTCTATCCATTTCTATTTGTTATGCAATCCAAAATCTTGTCTATCTTTTTTAATCCCTATATTCCTATCTAATTGAATTTTTTTCTATCTTTTTTAAAATATAAGTCAGCCCTATCCTTCTGAATCCCAGTATTTCTATCGACATGAATCCTCCGCTTATCCACCTATATCCTTTTCTATCCATTATGCGATCCTAAATTTTGTCCATCTTTTTTAATCCCTGTCTTCTTATCCAAGTGAATCCATTCCTATCTTTTCGGAAATATAAGACAGCCCTATCTTGTTGTATCCCAGTCTTTCTCTCTAAATGAATCCTCTGCTTATGCATCTCTATCCATTAGGCAATCCCAAATTTTGTCTATCTTTTTCAATCCTTTTCTTCCTATCAAATTAAATCTTTTCCTGTCTTTTCTCAAATATAATTCAGCCCTATTCTTCCGAATCTCAGGCTTTCTATCGAAATGAATCCTCCGCTTATCCCCCTCTATCTTTTTCTATCCGTTATGCAATCTAAAATCTTCTCCATCTTTTTCAATCCCTTTCTTCCTATCTAATTGAATCCTTTTCTATCTTTTCTGAAATATAAGATAGCCCTATCCTTCTGAATCCTAGTCGTTCTATCCAAACAAATCCTCCGCTTATCCACCTCTATCTGCTACTTGACGCACATCCCTGACTTAGTACCGGCAGGTTCCTGGTAGGTGGCTGACCGTAAAGTCAGACACAAGTGAAATCATTTGCACCGTCTATAACTGGAGGGTCGGCCGATGCCTTTGCAGAGTTCGACTAGTAAGTCGCAAAAGTTAGGGACTTTTGTTGGAAGGTATGTAAACCCTTGCTGGTTTAATACTATTTGCGGGCGCTTTGATCTCGAAATATAATATTCATTGATAGATAGCGATAGGTAATTTGACAACAAGGGATAGTGTCAGGGATAGATAAAGATAGGCATTTGTAAACTACAAGGATAGAAAAAGATAGGCGCTTGTGAACAACAGGGATAGAAAAAGATAGGCATTTGTGAACAACATATATAGAAACAGATAGGCCCATGTGACCACAAGGGATAGAGTCAGTGATAGAGAATGATAGGCAGCTGTGAACACCAGGGATAGAAAAAGATAGACAGTTGTGACTGCAAGAGATAGAGTCAGGGATACAAAGAGATAGGTCTAAGTAGACAGGACGGATAGGGCGTGGAAAGAAAAAGATAGGGTTTGTGGAATGCAAGGTGTGCATTTGGGAAGGATTGAATATCTCTATCTTTTTCTATCCATACGTTTCTATCTTTTTGAATCTTTTTACTTTCGGCAGGGCACATAAAATTTTTCCATGGGATCTTGTACGATTTCTATTATAAACTACTTTTAAAATTACGTAAGATTAACTTTACATTTCGTACTAAATAGACAATGACTATAGTATTACTGAATTTTCCGTAAGAGAAATCGGTCAAGTATAGCGCTGGGATTAGTATTACGGAAGTAACCGTAATAGTGGACATACGAATTTGATAATTTTATAAAGCTGGAAAGTTTTTTCTACAAATTAAGTCATAATTTTAAAGTAAATTTTCCAATTTTACAGTAATTTAATTTCAAATGTAAAACATCGAATTTTAAGAATATAACGAGGGGTTAACAACTCGTGAAGTCTGGTGTACACCTTCGCTGAAGTCACTGGCGTACGAGGTCCCATAGAAAAACTGTATGGTATATGTAAAGTTAAATCATGTAAGGATACCCCGCAAGTTCCAGATTTCCCTGTTTTACATCTTTGGAAATATTTGTCAGAGAAAACAAAGGATTTAACCAAACTCACGGTATTGAACAGCCTGTTTTATACATAAAGATACGTAGTTTTCTTAAATTTTTATTATAATTCATTTATGTGCATATGTTGACCTAGAAAAAGAATTTGACAGGGTAAATAGAAGTAAACTTTGGGAAGTCCTTAAAGAGTACGAAGTCAATGGACGGCTCCTACAAGCAATAAAAACAATATATACAGGTAGTAAAGCGAGTGTAAGGGTAAATGGGAAACTGAGTGACTGGTTCGATATTATGCAAGGCGTGAAACAAGGATGCGTTATGTCCTCTTGGCTATTTATCATATTTATGGACAAATGTCTAAGAATGGCCCTCTTCGACGAAGAAGGTGTAGATCTCGAAACAGTGAGGGTACGTGGGTTAGCTTTCGCAGATGACAAGATTTTTATGGCAGAATCAATCGAGGACTTGCAACGAATGTTGAATAAACTTAATACAAGCATGAAGAACATGGGCCTCAAAATTAACGTAAATAAAACAAAAATCATGTTGTTTGAGGGAAAAAATGAGAAAACAATGTGCAACATTGTCCTAAATGATGACAAAGTAGAACTAGTGATGCCACCGAGCGATATTTTTCGATACTGAGACGATACCGATACGATACTCACCTTCCAGTATCGGATTTGTATCGCTCGGTTTTGTATCGTATTGGAAAAATATCGAAAAGTTCCGTCTCGTATCGGTATCGTATCGGAATTCCGAGACAAAATGTTCAGATGGGATTTTCCTTGTTCACAACAGAAGAGAGAGTAGGGCTGGTCGTGTGGCCGGCCGCAAGTACCGGAAAAAGGAGCTGAGAGGAGCTTATTCCTTTGGGACTAGGCCTTGAAAGAAAACAATTATATATTCCAAAAATATAAACTCTACAACTATACAGTTTGCACTGCCGAAGAAATTTTAAAGCACTCAGTGAGATCTGTTTGATTTATACAAACTCAAACTTATTTCAATTAAATTTTTAAATTAAATCTTTTACATGGACAGATAAAAGTTTCATAACTTTGAACGAAAGTTTTTATTTAAATAAACCCTCTTACTTTTTATTTATTGATGAAGAGGCGCAAAGATATCCCTCAACTTCTATTTTACGTAAATCTACAATCATGTTACCTAATAATACTACTAATCGTATTTTATATACTTTTTATTTTGCCGAAGTGCCGTTTGATTTCTGATTCATTGATTGTTTGGAAAAAATTATTATTATGAATGATAATAATAATTTCTCTAAAAAAATATTAGTAAATTAGCTTATTTATTTATCTTATAATTGGTGGAAGATTAAGAGTTATTTCGAAGTTTTAAAATGATTCAAGAATAATTTAAAACTTAAAAAGATTTAAATCAAATTTAAACAAAAAATCAATTTTTTAAAATAGCGAACAAAACATTTAGAAGCTTTTCAAGCGTTTTGAAAGGTTTCAAGAAAATGAACTTTAGTTCCCTAGAAAAATTTAAAATAATTATAATTCTTTTAAATTAATTTTGAAAAAAGAATTTTCTGAACATTCCAGAAGTCTTGCAAACTTGGCACAAAAAGAATCTGGAAGTATTTAAGGCAATGTTTTTGATTTTCCAGATTATTTTTTTTAATTTGAGGAGAAATTCAAAATATTTCAAAAGATATTTAGAATGTTTCGAAGTTTTTAAAAAATGTATAGATTATTTATAATTTGAAGAGAATACAACATTTTTTTAAATCAACCCTGGCGGACCGAACGAACGGAACGGATACGCTATAGCGTATCCTTATAATATCCACATCGTATCCTCTCCGTATCATGCAAGAAAAACTCATTAAAAAAGAAAGATTAACATTTCACTTGTTGAAATTCGGATTCTACGTGGAATTTTTAGTTAAAAGGTCACAGAGTAATTGCAATAGTTTTTCTTGCAACATTAAAAACTTTTAAAAAATATAATACTTATCGATGACGTGCGCTGAAGGCGACTTCAAACGCATTGTCGTTCAGTAGCAGTTAATTGGCGTTATCCGTCGACGATGCGTTTGAAGTCGCGTTCAGCCCACGTTATCGATAAGTATTATATATTTTTTAAGTTTTTAATGTTGCAAGAAAAACTATTGCGATTACTCCGTGACCTTTTAACCCAAAATTTCACGTAGAATCCGAATTTCACCATGTGAAATGTTCATCTTCCTTTTTTAATGAGTTTTTTTTGCATGATATGGAGAGGATACGATGTGGATACTGTGAGAATACGCTGTAGCGTATCCGCTCCGTTCGTTCGGTCCACCAGGGAAATCTAGATTTTTGAACAGTTTGAAAAAAGTAGGAAAACTTGAAATGATTTTTTTTTTTTAGAAAAATTCAAGTTAGTTTGAAAGACTTATAGCAATTCCAAACAAAAAGTATATTTTTAAAGATAGTGAACAAAACATTTAGAATCTTTTTACGTGTTTTGAAAGATTTCAAGAGAATGAAACATTTTCCTAAGTTCCTAGCAAAATTTAAAATGATTCTTTTTTTTTAAATTAATTTGAAGAGAATATTTAAAATGATTTTAAAATAATTGTAAACATCCAACGGCAATACCACGCATAAAACACCAGTTCTCGTCGGATCACTGAAGTTAAGCAGCGTTGGGTGCGGTTAGTACTTGGATGGGTGACCATTCGAGAATACTGCGTGCTGTTGGGCCGTCCTGGGTATGGTGAGCCCACACTTGTAGTTATTTACTACAAGAAACTATCCACTTAGAAACACCACCCGAATCGGGCAGTGTCACGCCTACCCTGAAAGGAAAATTGCTTAATGGTATATCCACAAACTTGTCAAATCTGGAAGATTTTAAGGTAATGTTTTTAATTTTTCAGATTTTTTTTTAAAGGAAAAATTCGAATCATTTTAAAAGATATTTAGAATGTTTCGACGTTTAAAAAATATATTCAAGACCAATCAATTGTTAAATAAAATAAAAAAAAGATTTAAAAAGAATTAAAAAATGTGGAAGATTTGTGGAAATGTGGAAGTGCAATTTTTGTAATTTTTAAAGTTTCTCACAATTCGTTAGAAAAATTCGAGAGGAATTTTAGAATTTTTGAAGAAATTAAAAATATTTTCAAACTTGAAAACTTTTCTGAAAATATATAAAATATTTCCTAATTTTTTCCAAGCTTCTAAAAGTCCTGAAGTTTGAAAGGTCAAACTGACGCCAATTATTATTCCTCAGATTTTGTGACATCCTATAAAATAACGAAATTTTATTTACAATTTTTTAAATTCATTTTCGACATATCTGAAATCCTCAGATATCTTTTTAAATTTTCTGCAAAATCGTAGGAAAATTAGATTCATACTTTAAAATCAAAATCATAATACTGATTATCCTGGTTCTCATATCTCAGAATCTCTTTCTTAGGCAGAACGTGAGAGTTAAAAAAATGTTAACAAATAAATTGTTATTTGAATTGTGCATTGTGTATGACAAATTATTTCCCCCACAAATCCAAAAACTTCCTCTTTTCTGAAAGTGATAAGTCCTTTCTTTAATAAATACGTTTTTCCCATTACTATATTGCTCTATTTTATTTTAATATGTATAACAGGTTATTAATAGAAGATATATTTTAGTTGTAATCTCATACAATTTCACTTCCTTTTAAGTTTTTTAATTTATTTATATTAATATTATCTTCACAATTATTGAAAAAAGTAGACAAATTTAATCAGAAAATTGTGAATGTTCTAATTAACAAAATAAAAATAAGAAATTGATATTGTACGGAAATAATCAATAAAAGCTTTATATCGAAACTTACTCATAATTCACTCTTTTAGAAATGCATAACTTAAAAGTAGCAGCACAAAACTGGGTAACCACCATTTTTATCAAAAATGGGTTTATTGCACAACAAATGCATAACAAATCAATTACGTATTGTGGTAAAAGGATTGTTTTGAAATATAATTTCATTATCATTCACAATTTTTAATAAGATTTTAGTATATCGATATTTCTTCAAATTATTATAATTTAATCACAAAAGAAATCGTATATATTTTCCTATTTCTTAGGACTTTTAGCAAAAACATGTCTGTCATACTGTGATATCACGATCTTCAACTTTGATTCTATCGGAAAAAAATTATTGTTTTTTAGAAAACTTTTTTGTTATTATCATTCAGCCCATTCCCATATATTGGGAATAAGTTTTTATTTTTGTAACAAATTACAAATTCCATTTTGAATCGCTATCCAAAGCCGATTTTGAAAACCCGTGAAATTTTAATCTCCAAATTCTCGATCGTTTTTCTCGGAATCAGCTAAGTTTTTGGCATTAAAATTCATTTACCCTTATGCACAAGTTTCATATCTCGGGAGCATTTTTTCCCCTTTTTTGTAACTGAAACATTAAATTTTTTATTGCAATCTGCAGTCAAGTCTGCTCCAATTTTAGGTTATAGTGACACTTTAAGATTGTCAACTTCAACATCCACTTCATCGGACGTGGATAACTTTTTGTAATCAGACTGTTTTCACTAAATTGACCAATATTTTAGCTCGAAATCGGATATTTGCTTTATCTTTTAATGATGATTTCGATTTTAAAGAATCTTTTTCCATTGTTTCGAAAAACTCCCATGTTGTTGATTATCCACACTGTTAAAAATAGTATTAAATTTAAAATACCATTGTATATTAAAATTAATATCTCAAGTATATGAAATCGCTATTTCGGTACGTGTTTATTAAATTTCATATACATTCATGATAATTGCTCAGATAATTCCATTTTACACAAAATCAAAATAAGATTAGCAGTAATTTTCGATTCTTAATAATAAAACACGATATCTTGTGACAGTTAACCAAAAACAAAATGGGATTTCAAGTCGAAAAGTTCAATTACGCAAATAAATGACAGACCTAACCTACAATCAACTGTACTCACATTAAATTTCTACCATTCAGGGCAAATTTTGGAAAGAGTTCCACATGTATGTTGTACTTTGATCATAAAAAGGAATTCATTCGACGAATTCTAGATTATTACTTCAATTGCGAATATTTGATAAGATTTAAAGAAATAAAAGCACTTTGAGTTTTCAAGCACGCTGCTATACCGACCTGTATATTATATTTAACATAAAGTGTACAGCTATTCATATTGTAATGTATCTTAAATATCAACTACCGTGTATGCAAATGACTTCATATACATTTTTATTAAATTTAATACAGATTTTTATTAAATTTAATACAGATTTTTCTAACAGTGCAGTTCTGTACTGCCACCCTCGTACTACAATAAAAAATTGTATTTTTATATTGAGACACCTTCACATATTCCGTTTTTGTAATTTTGAAAGTTTTTCCAATTTTTTTGAGAAAAGGTTCGATTTTGTTTGAAAGACATATAGGAATTTTAGAAGTTTCAAAGCCTGAACATTTAAAGGTAATGTGCTTGAAGTTTTTAACGTTCAAATGAACATTGTTGATTAATTGCTTTATAATCTAGAAACAGTGCAAAAATCTAATGGTTCATTACATTGCAAATAATTCTATTATAAAAGAAAATTATAATCCATACTTTTATCTGCAGTTGAAAAATATTTCTAGATATAATAGAATTGGGAAAATATATTTCGTTCATTTGAAGGTTCAGAATTTTAAATTACAAGAAAAGGTTCATTGGTACTCAGGTAGTTGAAACTTGTCGCCGTTTCCGTTCCCCTTCTACTGTTGCTCCGTAGGAAACCACCATCTGGCTGTCTAGTCTCAAAATCCCGAGACGATCCGAGCGATATATCGGTTTTCCGATACCAAAACGATACGAGACAAAACCGAGACTGGAGTCTCAGAAACCGATACCGATACGAGCAAAAACGGAGATTTTTCGATACGATATCGAGACAGTCTCGTATCGAACGGCATCACTAAGTAGAACAAGTTGACAAGTTCGTATATCTGGGTAACCTATTCACCAGCGACGAAAAAATAGATGGGGAGTTACATAGGCACATAAATAAGGGTAAACAGGTTATCGGTAGAGGGCGCGCACCTGTTGGATCTCGCGCTTCGCGCTCGATAATGCATTCACCTCGCGCTGCGCGCTCGGACACATTTGTCGTCTAGGTTTTCACACTTCGTGTGCTCGCTATTGCGCACTTCGCAGGCTAATATTCTCTTAGTAAGCTTCATCGTTATGACCTGCTTTTGGTTTAATTATGTCAGTTTTACATAAAAAGAAGAACTAATTTACTTAAAGTTCTATCGACCTTAAGGAACACATTCTCATCATGACACTCGCGCTTCGCGCTCGATATTTGGTATGATCATCATGTGAACCTCGCGCTTCACGCTCGTTTCTGTTCATCGTATAATAGAAACCCAAAAGTTCGCAACGACCATATGTTATGTTCAATGTTCTTCAGATAAAAATGACTAAAGTTGTATTTGACTTAAAATGAAGAAGGTAATTCCTTTACTTCAGCGTATATTTCCGTATCTTTCTAATAAATCCTACAATCAGAAAGATTTTTTTCCAACTATCTGAAAAGGGGAGCAAAAAAGTATTTAAGTCGTTTTTGGAACATATATCTTGCTTTTTCATTCATAATCAAACCGACCCCTTGACTACCATGTGATTCCCTATCTACTCCTGACCATATTTCAAAACCTCAATCAAAGTTTCAGTCCATTCCGAGGCTACTTTATTGTTTGTATTATTCATGTTTAGATTGTACACCCAACTACCACCTTTATGCGCGAAATTTGTTTTGCGAGTCGAAATAATGTCCAAGTTAAGTAGTGATTCGTCGTATAGTGGAGAGTCCAGTTCTTACGTCAGTCCCACCAAAACTTCTGTTACGGGGGGAGGGGGGGGCGAGGACAAGGAATGAAAACCGAGAGAGTCGCAATTGGTTGATGTTTTATGCTGAGAAGGTCACCAGCCTTCAGCAGCGTTGTATTACATAGGAGTTCATATGTTTCCATCTGCGCATTCCCGGCCTACCTCTAAACGAGGAACCAATAACTCTTTTTTTAAAATATATATATATATATATATATATATATATATATTCATTTCGTCTATTTGGAGCATAGTTCTTGAAATATAAATGTAATAGTCGAATTTTTTCACAGCAATTATTTTAGTAAACAAAGATCAAAACGCATTCTGAAATAAAAGTCAGATTTTCATGTTATTTTTTACGAATAAAACAAAAACTACACATCCTATCAAAAAGTGACATATGAGAAATTTGTAGATCTTTTTTGGATGCACAATTTTAGTCCAGTCATGATTTGTCGTACGTTGCATAGTTTGACCGTAAAATTGATTTTTTTTTATTTTTCATTATTTCTTGCGCAATAAAAATGTGAATTTTCGATTTTTCAAGAAAATTCAAAAAGTCGTTATGATAATCTTGCAGGACGTGCGAAAAGAAACACTTTTCCCATCTTGACTTTTTTTCGTATCGTGCGTTGTTTGGCCGAAAATGTTACTTTTATTTTTGGGGGGGGGGGGATTTTGAAAATGCTGTAACTCGGACAATTTTCTTTTTATCAAAAAAAGTCGTGAGGATAAACTGTTTAAATTTTCGAGTACTATAAGCGGCTGCACATATAATTTTCAAATTTAGAAAAAAATGGTCTTAAAATTTTTGAAAATGCTCTAACTTTTTGAATTTTCATCCAAAATGGCTGGTTAACGAACTCGATCTTTTTTTGCCCCCTGAAACTGTGTGCCAAAGTACAATCCAATCCGATTAGTCTTTCAAAAGTTATCCGATATACAGACGACGTCGACGACAACGACAACGACAGACAGACAGACACCCACGTAAAAACTATTTTTTCTGACTCAGGGGGCCTCAAAACGTCGACATTTGATGGAATCCGCGAAAGTCATTTTTCACATAAAACCAATACTTTCTCATTATGATGAGAATGTAAAAAGCTAAAATGGCCATACATAATTCTATATTCGTATCGATTGTACTATACGGTAGCGAGACATTGACCTGTCAAGAAAAGGACAGGAGTAAAATTAACGCTATAGTCATGAAACCTCTGCGTACAATATACGGGAAAACACTAATGGACAAAGTCCGAAACGAAATAATCCTCCAAGAATGTGGTACAGGAGAGACACTAGTTGATATATGGGAAAGAAATCAGTTGAGATGGTTCGGACATCTTGAAAGAATGAAAGATGAACGACTGACCAAACAAGTGTATAAATGTAAAGTAAATGGCAGAATGCCCAGAGGTAGACCGCCGAAAGAATGGTTAGAATCTGCGAATGAGACATTAATCCGAAGAGACATAAGAAGCCATAGAAACACGAGAGCTTGCATGAAAAAATGCATGGACGTGAAGGAAGCTAGAGTAGTATGCCCGGACAGAAAATTGTGGCGACAAATAGTTTATAAAGAGAATGGGAGTAGAGTGAATGACGCCCTTGGAAAAAGGTATCGCCAAATTCTCAGAAAAATTTGGGCTTCCGAATTATCTGGAAAGAATAAGATCCAGGCGACCAATATGCTGGCCGTTCCTATACTGCTTTACACGTTTGGTGCAGTAAAATGGAACGTCGATGAGTTGAAGCAACTTGACCGAAGCACACGCAAGATGATGACAATCCATCGAAGTCATCATCCTAGATCTTTCGTACCTCGAATATACCTCCCTCGAGATAAAGGGGGTAGAGGCTTGCTGAGCTTAGAGTGTCTTCATCGCAGAACGGTTCTGGCTACGGCCTAATCAGTTCTAAATAGCACAGATTCTCTTATGCGACTTGTACATCAACATAAAGTCGGCAATGCTGCGGCGTTTCTATACCTTGCCGCAGATAGGGCCGCAGAGGAGCTTGGCATCCCATTTGATTCCAGCGACACTACACATGGCCTAGCATCAATAACACCCTTGGTGCTCAAAAGTCGTGTACAGGAAGCAGAACATACGCTTCTACTAAGAGAACATGCAGACAAGCCCCTTCATGATAAATTCTAAAGCATTATACGTAGAGAAGATCTCTCGATGGGTCTGTCCAACATGTTTTTCAAGTCTGCTGAATTGAGATCGGAGACTGAGGGATTTCTTTTTGCCTGTCAAGACGGCGTCATAGACACCTTAGTTTACCGTGAGCGCATAATGAATGTACCTGTAGGCGATACCAATTGCCGAGCGTGCAAGCAAGAACCAGAAACACTTGGACATGTTGTCAGTGGATGCTCAAAATATGCACGCTACGGGTACATAGAGAGACACAATGCGACTCTAAAAGTGTTATATTACCATCTTAGGCACTTCTATGGTGTTGATCTATTGCCCGTCTAGCCATACGCCCTGGGGGAACTCGAGTCCGTTGTGGAGAATGATTAGTGTAACATCTACTGGAATTTCTCATTCTCCACCACTCAACGTATCAGTGCTACAAAGCCTTATATTGTCCTCCAAGATCTGAATAACAAGATCATTTACGTGATTGAATTCTCGGCACCAACCGATGGCAATATCACGGCAAAGGAGGAAGAAAAACGGGTGAAATATTAAGCACTTCTTTTCGAGCTGAGCAGACTGTACCAAGGCTACAAAGTCCATCTTGTAGTTCTCATAATCGGCCGTCTTGGAGGTATGAAAACTTCATTTATTAGCCAACTCAACAAGATTCCGGCTTGCCAGCGTCAGGCTCATTTCATCGCGAACCGGATGCAAAAGGCTGTTCTTCTGGGTTCACTTCATCTGGTCCGTCAACACTGTTCTTCATAACATTCTACAAAGATTGGTAGCTCTAAAAAAGTATCCAGAGGTGAAACCTTCATCTCCAACTGTCCCGTCTGCCGCGTAAGGTCATCTGCGGCTAGAGACCTGACTCCAAGGAACAGTGTTGCACGATGTTATCTCGCTTAAATTTCCCGCTCTTGCTTACCTTCTAGGATGAAAGGAGCAGAAGCAGATCACGTACACGTTTCAATTGCGTCGGGATTGGTTGCTTTAAGGGAGCCATGATCGTAGCTTCCGGAGCCTACAACTTCTCATAATAATGGACATATATTTCAAGTAAAGTTAATATTATAAACATATCTTTCAATTTAGTTGAATTTCATTATTTTCACACGTTAATTCTGGAGAAATCTGAGGTTGAAAACATCAAAATTTGACATTTTGAAGCAATAATTTGCATTATATTTTTTGTATTGAATTTAATAGTTAAATGAAGGTATACTGTTACCAAATGAAAGTTCAATTCTAGCGAAGTATGGACGCTTGAAAACCCCATATAACTAGTATTGGAGACACGAGTGTCCTCTGAAGTACAGAACCTTTCTATTTGGTTCTGCCGAGATAGCACCTTTTCATTTGGACACGTCGATATCAATATGAACATTTTTCAAATCACATCGCAACGAAGTCCACACGATCTATTCTGGAATGATTATGCTACATTATTTTCTGTACATATTAAGCCATATTGTAGCGTTCTTTTGATCATTGAAAACTTAAAATACATCAATTTGAAGAAAAAATTGAAACTTACGGAAGGAAACGTTTGAAATTGTAACGTTTAAAATGATTGCATAGGATTTAATTTGAAGTCGTTTAATCTTGAACGATTTAAGCTTATACTGTTTTAATTATACAGACTTTAATATTTGAATTAAAGATTTTTTAAGTTATATAATTGATCTATGCAGGCAGCGCACAATAACTGCAGAAAGTTGTCGATGGAAACAGAACAGATTTTGCGTCGAAACACCTATTTAGGAAGCCCTCTGATCTGGCTCCAGATATCTTAAAAGATGATGCAAAGAAGAGTAAGAATTTGACGGAGAATAGGAATGTGAAGCAGATTAAAAAAGAAGTAACGCAGCACTTATTTGTAATTCTTAGTTAATAAAATTAATACGGTTCTTTAAAAAAAAAATATCATCACGATGACAAACCAGATCTCTCCGACCATGTAAGTGATTCTTTGAAATTCACTTTTGACACACATTTAGTCATCACTTTAATTGTAAATATTCAGTTTTGTTTGTCTAATTAAAACATCGTTTAATTTTGAAGGCTCCACTTCGGCAATTTTGAAGTTAAAATTGATAAATTCCTACCTCTTTAATATTGAATGGAAAAATGTGAAAATTAAATACTTTGAATGCTAGTTATTTAAAGCATATTAGTTTTTCTTTTTTGTTCGCTGTTTTTCATGTAACTCTTGAGTTTCCGTAATTTTTGTAGAAAAATGCCTTGCAAATTCAATAATTTTAAATTGTATTATTAATCTTTGAATGGCTCCAAATAGCAGATCTTTATAGTTAAGTAATTTCAATTTTGAAGCATATCAAATTAAAAGAATGGAACATTAAAGATTTTGAAGCAAAAAAACCGTTGAAGGTTTCGAAAAATTACGAAGCATAAATTTATGAACTAAAAATCTCGACAAAATTTGTGGGTGTTGTGGGGTCATGTAGGCGCATTAGTTCTCGGTATTTTAAGCCGAAGATAACTCTTTTTGGTTGAAAACCTAGTGGCCTAGGCATTTTTGAAGTTGGCACTTCGAAAAACCGTGTTTCAAACAAACAAAAAAAAACACATCTAAAGTTAAGTTAAAGCACGTATTACACCTTTTCTTCGAACATAAAGTATACCCACTTCGTTTACTTTGGAAACATAAGTATAATGCCAATAGATTAAGTATAGGTCTTACTATAATCCCTTACTCAAACCTGAAAAAAATCATTTTAACTTTGACTTAGAAAAACGCGAGTACCTCCTAAGATAAAACCGTCCATAAGAGCCCCTTTTCATGCGGACGCCCACATTTGGTTTCAAAATTTAATCGATTTCATACGTTAAAAGAAGCATAATTAGAAATTTAATGTACACGTTTCTAATTAGAGGTATCCAATGAACAGGAAGCAGGAAATAAATATTTTTAAATACTTTTATAGTACTATATACTAATTTTAAATCATTGCAGTATAAATTTATATTATATTCTAATATAATACTTTTTAATATAGTACTTTATATATTATATGCTTTATAAAGTACTAGTTTTAGAAATTAAACCTTTGTAAATCAATCTTTGGATTTTTTATTTTAGATTAATGTCTACTAGACCCTTGGCAGGAGGGGGTAAAACCAAGAGAAATTGATTTGTATCCCGGATACCAAAATTGTGTGTCAAATAGATCCCAGCTAGGACGGGATAAAATTCGCATGTGTGACATTAGTGCCTCGTATTAGTCCCGGATAGCGATACTGTGTACCTAATCGACCCCGGCTAGGGTCGGATAGACCCGAATAACGAAATTGTGTGTCGAATAGATCCCGGCTAGGGCGGGGTAAAACCCGGATATATTTTTAGTGTCCCATATAAGTCCCGGACAGACCTGGATAAAGAGATTGTGTTTCGAAAAGATCCTAGATAGGACCGGATAAACCCCGGATAGATATTTTAGTGCACCATTTAAATACCGGATTGACCCGGATAGCGAAATTGTGTGCCGAATAGATCCCGGCTGGGATCGAATAAAACCCGGATATATATTTTTAGTGCCACGTATAGATCGCGGATATAGAGATTCCGAATACGTACTGGCTAGGACCGTATATAT
>CAKNYM010047798.1:44112-56607 GCA_932195095.1 Andricus curvator
TGGTCTGGAAGAAGTCGATTAAATAAGGTTTTTCCTTAAAAATTCTATCTATTGTCTTTTTTTGTTTAAAAAGCGACGCAAAATTTTTTGAAAACATTAATTTCAATTATGTCACTGGAAGTAACACATTATTTCCCGAAAATCATGAGAATTGTAAATAATTTCGAACTTCGGTGGCACTTGGCCTATTTTTTAAATTAAGTAAGACTTTCTTGTCAAAATAACACCTTTTCCGTTGTATTACATAATCGAAAAACTACTTTAATTTTTTTTTAATATTTTGAATCATGCGACTTGATGTGATGCATTATTTTTAGAATGCAAATAGAAGTTTCAATAATTCGCAACATGGCTGACTTTTGGCCTATTTCAAAAAATGGATAAGAATTTGTCGTCAAAAGAAGACCTTTTTCATTGTCTTCTCTTATCGAAAAACTGCCGAAAAAACTTTTAAAACATAAATTTCAATCATGCCACTGGAAGTGATTCTTTCTTTTTATAAAGCAAGGAGACCTTTAGCCTATTTTGAAAAAATTAATAAGAAATTTTCGTTAAAATAAGACTCTGTCTATTGCCTTCACTGTTCGAAATGCTACCTAAAACAGTTTTAAAACATCAACTACAATCAAAATAAGACCTTTTCCATTTTATTTCCTAATCATAAAACTCAAGAAAAAACTTGTAAAACATAAATTCCAATCATGCAACTGGAATTGATGCATTATTCTTAGAAAACGAGGAGAAGTTTCAGTAATTCCCAACTTTGCTGACTTTTGGCATCTTTTAAAAAATGGATAAGTGTTTGTTGTAAAACAAAACCTTTTTTGTTGTCTGTCCTGATCGAAAAACGATCGAAAAATGTTTTAAAACAATAATTCCAATCATGCCACCATTGGCAATGCATTATTTTCTGAAAATCGTGAGAAATGTAAATAATTTCCAACTTCGGCTGCATTAGCTTTTTTGTAAAATAGGTAAAAGTTTGTCGTCAAAATAAGACCATTTCCGTTTTATTTACTAAACGTAAAACTAACGGAAAAACTTTTAATACATCAATTTCAATCATGCGACTGAAAGTTATGCATTATTTTTAGAAAGCAAGGAGAAGTTTCAATAATACCCAACTTTGCTGACTTTTGGCATCTTTTAAAAAATGGATAAGAGTTTGTCGTCAAACAAGACCTTTTCTGTTTTCTGCCTATTTTGAAAAATAGGTAAGTGTCATCAAAATGACCTTTTGTATTGTCTTCTCTAATCGAAAAACTACCGAAAAGACTTTTCAAACATTCATTCCAATTATGCCACCTGAAGTAATGCATCATTTTTGTGCAACTCACGAAGAATGAAAATTATTTCAAACTTCGATGGCATTTGGCCTAGTTTTAAAAATACGGAAGAGTTTGTCGTCAGAATTATCCCTTGTTTGAGTTTGTCATCAAAATGAGGCATTGTCTGTTGTCTTCCTTGTTTGAAAAAAAATACTTAAAATACTTTTAAAACATCAATTTCCATCATGCCATCGGAAGTAATGCACTATTTTCAGAAATCGAGATGTCTTCGTTAACAGTGACAATAATTCTAATCAGGCGTCAAAATGAAGCCTTGTCTGTTTTATTCCTTGAAGGAAAGACTACCCAAATGATTTTTGAAACATAAGTTAAACGAATAAATGATTCATTGCAATGTGTAATCATCTAATTAGGACTGAATCGGTCTTTGATTTTGCACGCATGTAATCAAAAATTTTCATGCTACTTTTTTTGGGTGGAATTTTCATCTGAGACAAAGATCCTGGTCGACTACGTTTTGACGACGCTTTTCATTGGGTTCGTTAATTATTGAAAACTATTTAAAGTTAAATGAAACCTATCGGTGAAGATGTTATTCAAAAATCGTTCAAAAGTCGCTCAGTTGCCGTGTTAAGTTGCACCATTGATATTCATAACCTCCTGCAAATTTAAAATTACTCTTTTGTGCACACACCCTCATCAGTGACGTCTAACGCCTGCTTCCGATTGGTTAATCTTTAATTGTTAATTACTCATGAATTATTAACTTTACAACTAACGCGGGGCTCTACAAGGATGGACTAACCCTTTCCCTAGCTGCTCGTGGGAACAACAATGAAACCACCAAAACACCAAAATGTTGTAGATGCGGTTCAAGACAATCGAACGCGCAGAGCACACGACAATGGGTCGGCAAACAATACCGATAAGCCTAGAGTTCGGTGTGCTGAAAATAATTTAGATGGAAACACGACGACGAACCGGCGAAGCGCCCACATTCAGTGGACGGATCAACTCAAGGATGACTTGTTAGACTGCTACGATGTCAGCATTATCCCTGTTCGCGGAGGCTTTATGGCGCGTATGCACACTCTGTGGTGCCAGACACATCCAGACCATCAATTGCTCAGTTTATGATGCTGCGAGAGCTTTGGCTGATTCAAATCGATGGCTGAAACCGAAGAAGGATCAAAAGACCAAAAGACGCTTGCACCAACTGAACAAGAAGATTGGATGGGCAAGACAGAATGCGTCCCGTGTTCAATGTGTGATTGACTACATAACATCTGGTAGACCGTTTACGGAAAGGGTTCGAAAGTTCGCCCAAGAACTAAGGATCTTGAATCACACACTAAACAAGTCAAAGCTGCTGACAATCAAGCAGCATATTGTTGACAAAATACGGCTGTTATCTGACGCAAGGAGGAGAATACAGAAGAGGGAGAGATGGATCAGGGAGAATCAACAGTTTCTCGCTGACCCATCGCGCCTCTTCAGCGATCTACCTGTTTCTGTAAAAAATCCACCCAAGCCCAAGGAGGTAGAGACTTTTTGGAGAGAGGTGTACAGGATCCCGAAAACACTAGTGTTGAAAGAAGATACTGAAAATATCATCCGCTTCAAGGAGTTTTGCGACAACCTCATGAAATCTGAGGAGGAATGTCCATCAATCACTGCCGAAGAGGTGAAAAAAGCACTTAGAGGCACGAAGAACTTTCCCGCTGCTGGACCAGATTGTATCAAGAACTTTTGGTGGAAGAAGTTTACTTTTTCACACCAACATTTGGCCCGCATATTCACCTCATATTTAAAGTCGGAGACGCCCATTCCGCAGTGGCTGGTGTTAGGACGCACTATACTCCTGCCAAAAAATGGCAACTTGTCCAACCCAGAGAATTACAGGCCAATAACTTGTTTGAACACGCTGTATAAGATCTTTACAGCTGTCCTCATAACAGGATTGTTCGACGAATTGAGCCTGTATGGCGAGAGATTTACGAACAAAGTGGCTCGAAAAAAGGTGTAGCAGGCTGTCGAGAGAACCTGCTAATTGACAGGTGTGTCTGTAAAGACGCTGCAGCCCATCAGCGCGTCCTGTCAATGGCCTGGATTAACTACCGGAAAGCTTTCGATTCAACCTCTCATAGACTTATCATCTGTCTGTTGGAAAGCTTGAAGGTACATCCACACATAGTGAGATGCATAGAGAGATTGATGCCTCTTTGGAAAACTAGATTTACTATCTCATCTAGAAATGATCGTGTGACAACGAACAACGTCACCTTCCAGAGGGGCGTCTTTCAAGGTGATACCATGAGCCCTTTGCTTTTTTGCATCACACTTCTGCCTCTATCTCTCGCACTACGAAATTCTCCTGGATACCTCTGTGACGACACTAATCAGCGCGAGCATAAGGTCACTCATGTATTTTATATGGATGACCTGAAGATCTATGCCTCTGGTAAAAACAAACTTCAAACTGCTATAAATATTGTTAAGAACTACACAGGAGAGATTGGGATGGACTTTGGCTTGGACACGTGTGCCAAAATTCATCTGAAGAAAGGAAAGATTACTGGCGTTCCCAAGGACCCTGAGCTAGTGGATATATAAGTGTTATCAGACATCTTAATACTGGAGAGACCTATATATACCTGGGCGTGCCTCAAGACCGCATTCAGGACGTAACATCAGTGAAGGAATCTCTCCGAAGCAGATACAAGCATCTTCTTCGACAGATTTGGTCTTCCAATCTGTCGGCGTTGAACAAGGTATCTGCGACTAACATGCTTGCCGTCCCGGTTCTACTCTACTCGTTTGGGGTAGTTCAATGGACGAAGAACGAGCTTTAGGCCCTTGATTTCATTACACGTAAGAGCATGCATATGCATAAAAGCTTGCATATCAATTCGTCAGTTCCGCGATTATATATTTCACGCCGTCAAGGCGGACGCGGACTTCTGAATCTCCAGTGTCTTCATAACCGGATTGTTCTAAGGACAGCTTACATCGTTGTGAATGGCAGAGATCCTCTCCTAAAGATGGCCAGGAACCACGAGATGATTGGTGAAGGAGCGTTCCTTTACAAAGCCGCGGAGCAAGCGGCCGAGACCCTTGGCCTGAATTTTAACATCAGAAGTGAGGAGAGTGCATTACTTCATCTAGATGCTTCACTTCTAAAAACCAAAGTGAAGAAAGCAGAGGTTGAAAATTTTCACCAAGAGCTACTCGACAAGAAAATGCACGGAAACTTTCACAGAAGTGTAGAAAAACAGCCCTTCTTAAAATGACAGATAGGATCCGATAGAGACGGATAGGATTCGGAATTTCTTCGCATCCATCCGGATTTTTATACGGTATTTGTGTCTGGTTTTAAATCTGGTTCTATGCGGAACCTGATCGGTGTATACAACTTTTTCTATCTGGTTCTTTATCCGTTTGTATACGAAATATTTTCGATGTCCAGTAAAGCCCTATACGGTTTTCATCGGATTCTATCCGGATATTTATACGGTTTTTGTGTCCGACTTTTAATACGGTTCTACACGGAACTTAGTCGGTGTATACAATTTTTTCTATCTGGTTTTTATCCGGTTATATGCGAAATATTTTCGGTGTCCAGTAAAACCCTATACGGTTTTCATCTGATTCTATCCGGATACTTATACGGTATTTGTGTCTGGTTTTAAATCTGGCTCTATGCGGAACTTGGTCGGTGTATACAGTTTTTTCTATCTGGTTTTTTATTTGGTTGTATATGAAATATTTTCGTTGTCCAGTCCTATTTTATTTGGCCTATCTGCTTCTTTATCCAGCTCTATGCGGAATATTTCCGCTGTACATATTGCCCTATGCGGCATTTTGTCGGGCTCTATCCGGATTCTTATACGGTGTAATAAATTTGGATTATCTGGTTTTGTATCCGGCTCTATGCGGAATATTTACGCGGTCCAAATTGCTCTATCCATTACAGCAGCTCGAAACAGATAAATAAATTTGCAAAAAAAACTGTTTTATGTATAATAACTGCACTTAATTTATTTTTGAAATTACGCAATTGCACACACGGTCACTTACAAACATAATCACACGCACAAGCTATGAAAAATCGCACCCGCTGGGAATTCGAACCCTACCTAAACAACCTAAATCTAAACCGCACGCTCTAGCTAATTACGCTAATGTTTCGCTTGGATTTTGTCGACAAAATCTCAGCCAAGCTTTTTCGCTGAAATGCCAGGTCTAACGGAGGAATATTCTTTCTTTTTATACAATTTATATGAATAGGTGGACTTAAAAATGCATAATAATACTATTTAAATTTTAATAATTAAATGTTTAATTTAAATATTCATTTAATTTGTGAAAGATTTCGAAGTAAGAACAAAAGCAGCTACTACAAATAATTTATTGGAACATTTCAGTTAAAAAAATTGTTCCTGATAAAAAATACTTGAACCTGAAATTAATATTCTCATTTTAAAGTTGAACTTGAACATCAATCGAAGGCTAGCTGAAATTAGAAGTCTTAAAAATGAAAAATTTTAAATAATAAGGCTTTTATAAAATTTTGCTAAAAGTTAATAATTATTTACACATTTTCATCAAATATAAGAATGCACATTATATAATATAATAAATAGTATAATAGTGTAATAAATTACAAACATAGATAAGTGAAGTAAACGGTGTTTTTTTGTTAAATAATTTTTTTATTTTATTTCTGGAACAATATTTGAAGGGTTTTAGTATGCAGAATTAGATAAGCAAAAAAATCGAAATTTTTTAGGAGAGCGAAATAACATTCTGTAAAATCTAAATCACCATTTAAAGTTAAAAACAAATGATTACTCCAGAGCTGAAATGTATCTGAATTAAGGCCAAAAAAGTATAATTAAAAAAATTTTCCAGTTCCGAGAAATAAAATGTGGAAGTTTACAATCTCAAAGTGACAAGAACTTCAAATTGAAACAGGCTCGGTTGATGATCACGATAAAAAGTGCAATTTTCAGTTTAAACAAAAAATAATAATTTGCTCCTGAGATATTGAGTTGCTAAATTGGGAGAAAATGAGTTTTGCCTAGAAAAAGTTAACCAATTCCCGAGTAAATCATTCAAGAATTTGGCGGTTTTAATCCCATGGGTTTTGAAAATCGTTTTTAGATAGCGACTAAAAATCTATTTTTCAATTTTTAAAAATGATAAAAACTTGCTCTGGAAATATGGGGAGGCTGAATAAGAATAAAAAAGTTTTCATAGAAAAAACTTACTCAGTTCCGGGAAAATAAAGATTCAATATGGCGTTGTCGCACTGTAACTGTTGTGAAAGTTATAAAAGTGGCTTTTGGTAGAAAATGAAGATTTAACATTTTATGTTTCAATTTGATTACGGTATTTCTGTGCGAACAACGTGGCAAATAGCTTCATTTAAGAGTTTTTTCTTTGAAAAAAATTATATAATTATTTTACAGTGCTTAAAAACTTTTAGGAAGAGGAATATGGTCACAAAAAAAGTTTTAAAAAAGATAAGAAGTTGGGCATGTAAAAAAAAGAAGACAGCAGACATGTGTACAGAGAGTCAGGTATCTGGTTACGAATTATCAATCTTTTTATTACTACAATAAAAATGAGATTTCGAACAAATCCTTTAACAACATGTACTTGATTTTTTAATAATTTTTAATGCAAAAAGCTCATTTTTGCCAAAAATGTCCGTTAACTAGCTTTGTACTGCAACCATTTATTTCAAGAACGTATAAACTATATCTTACAAAAAAAACATATTGTCATATTTGAATTTTGTGTTTTGTTTTTCATGAACCCCCAATGTTTTTTTTTTAAATTTCTATAACTTTTGATTCAATTGAGATATTCATCGTTTTATTTTCATTTTAATAGCGCTTATTATCTTCTTTTGTAATCCACAAAAAAATATAAAAAAGGTGTAGTCGAGAATGGCGAACTGATGGCGGTAATGCAGCGCTACTGCGGTCTGCGGTTGCCCTGGTCAGCCCTGATATTAGTGGTAGCTTTCTGGTACTGAGTCGCAGAAGGCTCATAGACTCAACGTTATTGGCTAATAACAGCGTCTCTAAGCGCGTCATATATTTGACATTGCACGACGCATCTTATTTTGACTCTAAACTTAACTATACATTGTAATATATTTTCAATAGGATTTACTACATAAGGTGTCTTTTACCAAAGGTACTGTATTGAAATGAATCAAAGTAAGATCTATATCACATTTAATTTTATTAGTCTATAAACACTCATTTATAGATATAGGAATGATGTGATCTAGTAAACACAACTAAACAGTTTAGAAAGGGTACCTGTACTCGAGCAATAGTCACTAGTACCATAATAATCTGTAATGTAATACAGCAAGTTTCATAACAATTTTTTCTCCGTGTAATGTAAGTTCCGACATATTTCCAGATAGGGCCACATAAGATTGCGTCGGGAAAATAATTCCATTTTCTGTTTCCGATATCCGCTTGAAAGCCAGATAGAGCCAGATAGGCAATCGTCTTCGGACTTGAACGAAAACAGTCTTCTAATGTAAGTTCCGACATAGTTTCTGATAGGGCCGCATAAGATTCCGTCGGGCGAATAATTCAATTTTCTATTTCCGATGTTCGCTTGAAAGCCGGATAGATCCAGATAGGCAATCGTTTTTGGACCTGAAAGAAAACAGTCTTCTGATGTAAGTTCCGACATAGTTCCTGATAGGGCCGCATAAGATTCCGTCGGGCAAATAATTCAATTTTCTATTTCCGATGTTCGCTTTAAAGCCGGATAGATCCAGATAGATCCAGATAGAAACCCGTTTTTAGTCTTAAACGAAAACAGTTTTCTAATGTAAGTTCCGACATAGTTACAGATAGGGCCGCATAGGATTCCGTCGGGCAAATAATTCAGTTTTCTGTTTCCGATGTTCGCTTCAAAGCCAAGAAGGAGTTGATTGGGACGCATAGAATGGCATTTAAAAAAACAGACGTTTCAATGATTTTAAATGCGTACCAATTGCATTTTTGTCCGAAAAATAATTAAATCGCATTGACTGGCATTGATTCTATTCAATATTTTGTCAACAGCATTGAAACGCATTGAGTCTGTTCGATACATTTTTTACGAAAGGCATTGCATGGCATTCAATTTGGCCGATCGCCGAGTCGCATTGAATAGCATTAAATAGCATAAAATCAAAGGCATTACCAGACAGTCACTTTAATGCCTTGAAGTTTATGCGCATTAAAAATGATTGAGACGAAACGAGTTTTATACAATAAAGCGCATTCAATGGCATTTCGGACAAAAATGCAATTGGTACGCATTTAAAGGCATTGAAACGTCTGTTTTTTTAAATGCCATTCTATGCGTCCCAATCAACTCTAGTGCGACTTTCAAAGCATTTTCCAAATTAGAAGGGTTGCGTGCTTCTACTAATCCTGAAATGCTATCTGGCAAACCTCTCTTGAATGCTTCCAGAGCGCAATCGTTCAAAGGAGCTAAGAGTTGTTTTACATTGGGATACTTATCTTCGAGGGCGGCTTGAGCTCAGGATCTTCAAAGAACCACACGATCAAAAAAAAATTCACTAACGTTTTCTTCTCGCCTTATTCTAATAGTTGAGATTTCGTGCAAGTACCAGGAATAGGTTTTACGTGGGGCAAAACGTTGTTTCAAGTGCTTGACTAAATCCTTGATTGAACTAAAACTTTTTCCTTGTATACTGTCTCGGACCGTGCCTTTCAACCGGGCCAAAACGGCTTTAAGATATTGTTTTTCTCAATTAGCTGGTACCGACAATTCACCGTTCATGATATCTTGGATGAAGTCTCTGACGGGCATGTTCTTGCCGTCGTAACTAGGGATATTCACTACCCCTTGCTGTACTGCAAAACACTTAGCCATTGATGTCATCATGGCTTCACTAAGAGTGCGATTAATATCGCCCGCGAATTGGATTTGATCGCTATCGTTAGGCATTTTGTAAAAATTGCGATGACTTTATGATACAAATTCCTTCAAAATGAGAGGAGATAGCTCAGTAATTGTGAAAATATTCTATTCCTGAAACAATTCTAGGAATGTGGTGTCGTAATGCGTTAGAAAAGATCAATCAAGAAAAACTGAAATCTATAGAAAGATACGATAAGTCACGATATCAAAATGTTAGATATAAGATAGGAGAAATTGTTTACATGAAACGAAACAAAAATGCTACGCGCGATTCGACCAAATTACAACCTCGATTCAGGGGTCCATTAGTTGTTGTACAAGTCCTTCCGGGTGATACATATAGAGTGCATTTGAAGTGCTTCGGAGTGAGCCAAGAAAATTAAAAAATGCTTCCACGAAAGGGGGGACAAATGGGCAGTAGCATGGGTGAAGTGGGTGTTGGGTAAGATGGAGAAGGAAAGATTGTAAATAGGAGAGTAAGTAGATATAAGCGAGAACCCTACCGATGGAATGGCACTGCCCAGTGCCGTTTCAGTGCTGCTCGTTTAAAGCTACTCAGATTACAGTTTTAAATGCCTGCAGAAGTTCCCTTTATACCTGCGAATAGGCTACCAAGTAGACCAGCTGAAAGGGATTAAAAATGAAAAATTAAAATTTGTGAAATTTTGAAATTACCTCTGCGAAAGTTAGAAATTCAGAATCTACGGGTTTCGATAATTTCAGATATCTAACTTTTTTTTTTAAAGTTTAGAATTCGAATGAACTTAATATATCTCGTAAATGGAAAATTAAAAAAAGTGATAACAATTTGAAGAAAATTTTAAAAAAGGATTCGGGTTGGTGGCGGCTAACTACTGTAAACCACTCTGCCCGCCCGGTGCGTGACGAATATAATAGGACCATTATATGACCGTCGCATCACTCTAAGTGCCGTTTAGGTGCCAAAATCAGCACAAACAGTCACTGAAATGACACTGGCGGCCCAGTGCCTTTCGCCAGTGCCGTTTCAGTGCTGTTTCATCGGCAGGGAAAGTAGGGACATGCGTGCGAGGCGAAGCGAGGAAGGCGATAAGAGCGAGCGGTCTTAGAATAAGGTATGGATGGATGTTAGTTTTTAATGTTCAGTTTTAAGAAAATTCTGTAAAAAATGGAAGCGTAAGCAAATTCATTTTTTAAGGCCAGCAGGCTGAAAAATAAACGCTTGTCTATCTATCTATCTAATACTGAATGAGAGTGATCAAAAGTACATACAAATTTTGATATTTATGACCATTATTAACATTTTAAATATCTTCGTTTTACAGTGTATACATAATTCTCATGTCGCCAATTCTTTCAGAAAAATATATGCAAAAGTGACAGAGGTCTGTAATAGGATTACGAGGGTCCGTAAATTTCACAGAAAAGTTTGTAAGATTAAAGAGATTAATGAATTTCATTTTAAAAATGAAAATCTAAGTACGTTAAAGTAATTCATAAATGATATCCTAATATATACATATAAAGAAATGAATTATTTTTAAATCCATTTAGAAATAATACAGTCGAACTTATAACGAAATTCACATTTTGTTGTGTATATTTTTGTTATTGTGTGTATTTATTATTATAATTTCTCCCTGTTACGGGTTTGAGTGTCTTCAAAAAACCATTACAAATTATACATAATAACCTTAAATTTAAGCCTAACTAAATTATTTCTCTACTCCTATCCTTCGCTACCCAGATAACAATGCGTGCGACGCACGTCACCCGCATTTCGTGATTCTCATGCAATGCGTGCGAGAACGCGTGCATCTCGCCAGCAATATATGATTGTCACTTAGCTGCGAGCGTTATGAGTCGCATTTCGCTAGCACGGAACATGGGCACATGCTGCGAGCATTATGAGTCGCATTTCGTCATCATGAAGATGCGTGAAAATTAACTTATATTAAAAAAATTTCTTAATCAATTGAATTTATTTTTCAACTTGTTTTTAAATTACATACATTGGTATAAATTAAAAAATTTCAATAATTCTAATCGCAAATAAATTTCATGTGAAATTTATTTTTTCTTTGCACTTTTAATTTGTAATATTTATGAAGAATGGTCGAATAATATTAAAAATGATATGCAGTTAAAAATTTAATTTATGTTCACATAAATTTTAATTTCCGACCGTTCGTCAGGTTCGTTTTCCTTCTACACGACAGTCTACTGTTCACACACGCTATCAACTTGATGACGCCTGATCATCGTTGGGTTTTGTAAAAGTCAGTAAAAGTGTTTTTAGCATCTTTTGGCATCTGTCGAAGAATTTTACTATCGTATTTTATCGTGTTTATCGTGGTTTATATCCGGCATTCCGAAAATTAATAGACTTGTGGTAAGTACAATCGAAAAAATAGTAAATATAAACCTATAACCAGTAAGTATAAAACCTAACCTATCTTTTTTTATGGTAAAGCAAAATAATTTACTATACGTTCAACTGTTTCTAAACCTCTTAATTCGCTTTCATTTTTAGATCAATTTTTTATCATAACAAATTTTATGAATTTTTAAACCTAAAACAATATTCTCTTTCTAATGATAGAAAATCTCTAGTAACTGATTGGGAAAAGTGCAAACTCGAAGTACAATTCAAAATTTATTTGATTAAATGTCTCAAATTGAAATATAAAAATATGAATATTACATAATTTATTATTTTTAGAGCATAACTAATCACGACGTGCGAGTAATATGCGTCGCACGTGTGACCCGCACGACATGCGAGCGATATGCGTCTCAATTGATGACACATCCCGGTAACAAGGAGTTCATTGGAACGCATTGGAACGTTGCAATGCGTTTTAATTGCATTTTTGTCTGAATGCTTATTAATGCGCAAGGCGCAATGAAACGCATTAAAATAGAAACTGAAAATGAACAGCATTAAAAGGCATTGGCATGAATGTGAATTTAATGAAAGGGCATTTAATGGCATTGAAATGAAGGAAACTGAGTATATGCTACATAGCGGAATAATTATGAAAAAAGCAAACTAAAAAATTTTCAAACAAAAAATTTTTTATAAGTATAAAAATTTAGGATCAGACAAACGTTTCTTAGTGCTTCTCATTTGATTTCCCAAATTTTCAAATCGATATCGCGTTTCGTGTGAACGTAAGTTGGTTTTGAAAAAAATGTCAAAAAAAATGTTCAGGTTATGCTCACATGGCCTTAAATTGAAAAGCTTTTCAACTTACCC
>CAKNYM010047798.1:71607-90604 GCA_932195095.1 Andricus curvator
TACAAAAATTATTATTGTTGACACAAAAATATTTTTATCAAGATATTCATTTTTGTTATAAATCATTTCTTTGATTCATGCATAAATTTCGGTATTTCCGAAATTATAAAAACTAGTTATTTGTAAAGTTATGACAAGTTTTTGCTGATAAAAATGAATATTTTTTAAATATAATTTTGTAGTCAATTTTATTCACATTTTTTATTTTTATTTCTCAATTGAAAACTGCCTTATCTTTGGATGAGACTCGAAGCCTGGACTCGCGGTCGATAAGAAAGGGCGCCCCGATTTCGCGCGTGGCAATGTGTGGTGCGGACTTCAGAGATTGCAGCGCGAATTTGACAGATGGTCCATATGCCGCGTTTGCTTTGCTGCTTACTACTACAGTCTAATGTCTTATGGCCTTCACATACACAGGACATCTCAATTTTACTCTACATTTCTCTCCATTTCGCGACGTATTTCGAAAAATTTAGGTTCGCCACCATCAAGTTTTGGGTCTTCGAATATTGCAGGACCTCCGAAAATGCTTCTGTGATGTCAAAATTGATGTACGGCTGTTCGTAGTATTCAGAAAGCCGAACCCTTTATCCTGATGACTTTTTTCGATAAAAAGAAAATGATCAGAGTTATAGCATTTGCAAAATTAAAAAAACCAATCGGAAATCAAAATTTTAAGACAAAAAACCGCACGATATGAAAAAAAGTCAGAAAAAGAAAACGTTGCTTTTTGAAAGCCCTGCAAGATTATCCTAACAACTCCTTGAATTTTTTTGAAAAATCGACAATTCAAATTTTGATCGTACGAAAAATAATGAAAAATAAAAAATTCCATTTTATGGTTCAACTATACAAGATACGAAAAAAGATGAACAAACAAAAATTGTGCTCTTAAAAAAGATCTAAGTCAATAATCACTTCTTGATAGGACGCGTAGTTTTTGTTTTATTGGTGAAAAATAACATTGAGAATAACAAAAATTAAATTTTTGGAAAAACGTCACAAGCTACGAAAAAAATTAGTAAACAAAAATTGGGCACCTAAAACACATCTTCATTTTTTTGTATAAATAACTTTTTGATAGGACGCGTAGTTTTGGGTTTAATCATAAAAAATTACATTAAAAATAAAAATGAAAAATTTGTGGAAAAACGACAAAAGGAACGAAAAAAAATTGATAGACAAAAGTTGTTCACCGAAAAAGAGATAAAAATTTGTTTTAATTTATTATATTCTCATCATTTATGATTAAAAAAGTATTAGAATTTTTCGAAATTTGACACCACAATATTCAAATTTCGAACCAAGCGACGCAAAATACGAAAAAAAGTTTTAAGGAGCAATTATAGCTTTTGAAAAGTCCTACAAAATTCATTTTAACCATTTCTCAATAAGACTCGTCATTTTGGTTTTATTTATCGAAAGTACTATGCAGAAAATCGAAAATTCAAATTTCGAACCAAGCGGCGTGAAATAAGGAAAAAAATTTAGCAAGGAATCGCAGCTTTCAAAAAGTCCTAAAAAATTTATTTGAAACCTTTTTTGATAGGGCTTTTTATTTTGGTTTAGTTCATCGAAAATGCTATGAAAAAAGTCAAAAATTCATATTTTGAGCCAATAAACGACGCAACATATAGGGAATAGTTTCTGGAGGAATTTCAGCGTTTAAAAATTCCTACAACATTTCTTTGTACCATTTTTTGACAGAACTCCTCGTTTTTAATTTACTTATCGAAATTGTTATGAAAAATCGAAAATTCCAATATTACGCCAAAAGACGCGAGATACGTGAAAATCTAAAAGAAGGGTTGTAGGATATTTTGTTTTATCTATAGAAAATAATATGAAAACAAAAATCCTATTTTTAGCATAACAACGGGCGATAGGGAAGAATTTCGGAAGAAAGGATTGTAGTTTTGTTTATTTATTTTAATTTAATTCAGAAAATAAATATACCTTCACAAACTTCTGTCAAAAATCGAGCGCGTAGCGCGAGTTTCACGATGCGAATGTGTACCTCAGAGCCTACAGAGCTTTGAGCAACTTAATCTTTAACTATAATTAATTACGTAGAAAAATCAGAATATGAAGACGCATGTAAATACTGGGATCTAAAAGAGATCTCTTTGATAAAGTTTCATCCAAGCATTCTAAGTTCAAAGAATAAATATTCGAGCGCCAAGCGCTAGGTTATCCATTTCCGAGCGAGAAGCGCGAGATCCAACAGACGCGCTCAAACTTGCGAGTTTTTTTTGTTGAAAAAATGTGGAAAATTTGGTTTGAAATTTTGTATTTTTTTAAAAAACTAATTCGGGTGAGAGATTTCATATTCTTTCGAAATTCTTAGGAAAACTGAAAATTTTTGAAAATTAACAAAATGGCGGCGATTTTTCTGAAAATGAAAAATTCTCATTTTCTTCCAAACATACGCGAGATACAAAAAAATTTGCGCAGCAAAGTTGTTACCCTTTAAATGATCTACAAAAAGTTCCTTTATCACTTTCATATTTCGCAAAGAATTTTTGTTCGTTCAAAAAGACAATTATGTTCGAAAATTTGCGAAAGTAAAGTTATGAGAGATAAATTGTCTATGTCTAATGAAATTATCGCTGAAAAATCGTGAAAAACGATACCTCACACGTATTCAAAGAGACACAAATCTAAAATAGTAATTTAAACAAAAGCATATATAGTATATATTAGGGTGGCTCAAAAATGTACATTTTGGAATTTTCTACCGGCGATTTTGCCAAATTGTTCTCTCATGGAAACAACTCAATATATAGTTTTTAATTTAAAAAAATGATTTTTGGTACTGGGTCAAGTTCTTTGAAGGTTGTAGAAAAGTTGTAGAAAAGCCTGAAGCGAGGCCGGAGGTTCAAGGCCGTTTATCAGAATGGGTAATCGGTTCTGAATTTTGAGGCCGCACGGTTGAATATTTTGGTATAATTTTTTGCATATGTCATCTGCATAGTAATATCTCTGAGCCAGCCGAGCCGATTTTTTGGAACATGTTTATATTTTGTTTAATAATCGAAAAGAAGAGTACAATAACAGTGCTGCTCAGTGTTATCTGTCTCTGCATTTTCGCCGCGTGGCAGTGGACCGTTGGCCAAGCGTTCAAGGAAGATACACCGCTGGGATTCCAATTATCGAGAATGACTGACCCATTAATTGTTATAAGATTAAAGCCGGTTAGAAAAACTGACATTATGAAAGCATGGATTAATTTAATTTTAATTAGCAGAATTAATTAATTTCTATAATTAGAAGAAACTGAAAAAAAGATTCATGAAAATGGGTTAATATTTGCAGTAGTAATGGAAATCTTTAGGTAATAAATAAATTCTGTACATATACATTATACACTGTTCATTTTATAGTAAATGGACGCAGCAGATTAAGAAAACATGAAAAATTGTTGGGACCTTGTAGGATGACGGTTGAAAGAAGAACAGAGTTGTTGTATGTGTCAAACGTACCGTAGCTTTATTTAAGTGAAACGTAGAAAACTAGTATCTATATGAACACAAAGCTCTCTCTATGAGCTTCCGCGACTCGTCCGCGCGACTCGTCCTCCAACAGAAATGTATCATTTTTAGCCGTTCAGTCGACCTGCAGCCTATAATATTCAACCGGTTTGTCTAAAAATTTCTGAATTAATTGACATATATGGAAATTCCATGCATGGAAATCAGACTAGAAAGATAACAACTTTTTCCTAAATCTCAATATTTGAAGGGTGTTTTTCCGAAAGGATTCAAATACCATTTTTAAAATGTTGTAGGAGAAACAAAAATTTTCTCGAAATTGAAATTTTTAATTAAGGCTCAAATAAGTAAATAAGTACTTTAAAGATATATCAGTACTCTTCAATATTTGATGTGCCTAACACAAAATGATGCAATTGTTAATAATTTCTTCTGAAATAGTTTAAGTTTCAAGATTTTCGATTACAATATAATCAATTTTTTACATTTACAATTGCCAATTCTTCAATTTTGAACACGTGAGCACGATTGAATATTATGTTATTGATGAGTATTCATGCAAAATATTTACTCGTGCAATATAAATTTTTGGGAAGCCAAAAGGCCTAGATTCGCCGACAACCTTCTCAAAAAACTGTTTATTTTAAAGGTGTATATTTCTGGACTCGTTCATTAAAATAATTCCATTGTAGCCGGATTTGACGCGAAATTTCCTAATCTTTCAAATTATCCTTATTACAAAGTCGTTGATTCAGTTTCTTCACACATATATTTCTTTGAAGTGAAGTAAGGATTTCCAAGCAGTTAAAGGGAATTTACCAAAATTTCTGTCGGTAGTGTAGTTGTATTTCTTACTTTTCCAGCCGACTGTACGAATCTCAACTGATCGGAGCAATTTTTTTAATAATTATGATTCTATTGTACTTTAGTTGAGAACTGCATCTTTTTCAATATGCTTCAAAGCTGAATGTAAATTGAAATTGAAGATGAAATTATTGTATTTGTTTAATTGTTATAAACAAATTAATGAATATCATTGGCATGTGCTGCATTTTTTTAGTTTGAATGCATTACGGATACAGTCTTTATTAGTAAAATGTATAAAATTAATGTTAGATAGCAATGAAGCACAAACCAACAATAATAGTGAAGATGTCAAACA
Organism: Andricus curvator; assembly: GCA_932195095.1. Lineage (NCBI taxonomy): Eukaryota > Metazoa > Arthropoda > Insecta > Hymenoptera > Cynipidae > Andricus > Andricus curvator. Next base: position 76,261 of record CAKNYM010047798.1, read on the forward strand.
AGTTTTACAAGGAAATTCACTTATTTACATTTTGTATGCATAGGCAAGTTTACTTTTCTGCGGAATCATTTCTTTTCATCTGAAGAATTAAACTTGTACACAGTAAACTGCAATCGAAGAACATTTGTAATTGTTATAAACAATTCTTATTAAAAAATTTATTTATCACACTGTCATTGGCATTGGTTATATTGCCATGAAAACTTATTCAACGGCAATGTTGAATTGATTGAAGCCATGAATTAGGTTTTTTTGGCTTCGCTGTTACCGAAAAATTTGCAATCCTTTTTCGATTATTGATTTCACCCTTTTCTTTTGTACTTTTGGTTTATAAGAATGAAAGATTCACTTCAATATAATATTTCACGAGAAGACTTTTTGCATATTTCCTACATTTTATCCGAATTGGATGAATTTTTTCGATGCAATTTTTAAATTCTCAGTTTAGCACTGCAGTACTGACATATGTTTAAAGTACGTATTTATTTATTTTGGTCCTAATTAAAAATTTGATTTTAGAGAACGTTTTTTTTTTGTTTGACCTACAAAATTTTCAAAATGGTATTTGCATCCTTTCGAAAATCCACCCTTCAAATATTCAGATTAGGGAAAAAGTTGTTATCTTTCCAGTCTGTTTTCCATGTATGGAATTTCCATAAATGTCAATTAAATCATAAATTTTTAGAAAAATCGGTTGAATATTGTAGGCTCCATGTTGACTGGACTTCTAAAACCGATTTTCATGAATCTTTTGTTTTCACTTTCGTCTAATTATAGAAATTAATTAATTCTGCTAATTAAAATTAAATTAATTCATGCTTTCATAATGTTAGTTTTTTTAACCGGCTTTAATCTTATAATAATGAAAAGGTCATTCATTCCCGATAATTCGACAAGCGGCGGGGTATCTTCCTTGAACGCTTGGCTAGCACTGAGCGTCACTGCTATTGTACTCTTCTTTTCGATTATCAAACAAAATATAAACATTTAAAAAAAAAGCCGGCTCTGCTTGCTCCGAGGTATTACTATGTAAATGACGTATGCAAAAAATTAGACAAAAATTTTCAACCGTGCGGCCTAAAAATTCAGAACCGATTACCCATTCTGACAAAGGGCCTCAAGCCAGATGAAAGTTTTAGTGTTATTACTCTGCCATTCAACTCAGTGAAGTCAAGTTTCCTCCTAAATTTCAGGTATTATGAAAAAATTGTTTGGCGGCCGTGTCGCTCCCCAGAGAGAGCGAAAAAAATTCGGGAAACGCGCTGGATTATAGGTTTGAGCCTGTACACGGAGAAAAATGGAAGGTCTGTTCGGCCATATAGATGTGCAGACCGGCCATAATGCAGGGTCAACTATAGGACAGCCCTTGAATATGGCTAAAGCGACTATCTCTAGAAGGGTGAAACAAGAGGTTCAAATCGATCATCTCAAAGTGTTGACTCGATAATTTCGGACGGTCGAATCGGTCATCTCAAGAAAGCTGACCCGATCATGCTAAAGGGTAGATATGATTGTCTCTAGACAGACCACTCGATGGTCTCAGATGGTCGATTCGATTTTCTCAAAGTGTTAACCTGGTCATTGTGAAGGGTCGGTTTGGACACCTCGGATCACCGCTTTGATTATCTCAATACAGTCGATTCTATCAGCTCGGAATGGTCGATTAGATTATCCCGGAATTTCAAAATGGATATTTTAGGAGGGCAAATTCGATTATTGCAGAGGGTCGATTCAAAAATCTGATATGGTTAAAATTACTATTTCTAAGAGCCAAATATATATTTTTATATTATTTTTGAAAATTAATAAAAAAATTTGATTTGATTTTCTAATCTGGACTAGTATGAAGGTCTACTATGTAAACACTGGGGAGTCTTTTATCAATTGATTTATAGTAAGCATTCTGATAATAATCTTCAATAAAAAATTACTAATTTGTAATATTAAATCGTAACAAAAGAAATTAGTAAGAAAAAATTCTTTATGAATTTAATTTTTAACGTTTTTTCTGTGAATTAGTAGTTTTTACTGAAGATTGGTATGGAAATACTTCTGACTATTCATCAATTTGATAAAAGTCATCGCACTATGTAATTAGTATAATTTCATAGTAATTCAGATGTAGAGTATAACATAATCTATAGCGTATTCAAAAACAATATATGTATTGAAAAAATGATAAAACCTCACGTAACCTTAAAGTTAAACGAAATATTTAAATTAATTATGAATAGGTTCAAGTTCGCTAAAAATTGTGATTATAGATGCACATTTTTATTTTTAGAATTAGGAGCATAAATATAAATATAACTTATGTGATAAAACAGTCACTTCGTGGCATACGTTAGTTACTGGACTGCACTTTGCCTAACAGTAAAAAACTTTCCCGAGTCTTCATATATGAGAACTGGTCGATGATTTACCAAGTTTGCTTGTCTAACGAAAATTTGTTTAGATGTTTTTCTAACTTCGTGCGCAAAAATGTGGTCCCAAAATGATACGGTTTTGAAACTATCACACAGAAACAAAATATCATTATCTTTGCAGGAAATTAAAATTTCTTTAATTTGAGCAAAGGCTGGGAACTCATTGTCTCCATCAATACTGACAACTGATTCAAATTTATATTGCGTATTGTAGATTTTCACCATATCTGTCGCTAGATAATCATCTGCGATGTAATTCGTTAGACTTGTTAAAGCATCGGCAGTTTCTGCACTGAAATCTCTTAAACGGCCACTTTCAAACTCAGAATCGAAACCATTGTTTAAAAGTAGTCGATTGCAAAGTATAAGTTGTTGTTTTATTGCTATAGTTTTGCAAATATTGACTCTTGTTGAGACAGAATTGGCAGTCAATTTTCCTTCCCTGTGTTTAGCTTCTCCTCGTATTGCTTGAATGTGTACTAAAGGTCCCATCATTTTTACAATATGTGAATAATGAAGCATAAAATGATGCTTTGGCTTTAAAGGTCCAAATAGTTTTATATAGTGATCATGATGCTCAGCAATCAGATTATCCAATAAATCAAACCATTCAGAATCAAACGAAGAGGAAGTTAAAAGCGACAGGATATGCCTCATTTTAATCAGTAATTGCCAATATATATTGTCCTCTGGTACGAAACGACCAAACATGATAGGTAAGTATGTGAAAAATGTGAGCATTTCAGCTGCAGACATTTTGATATATTTTGACTTTAATTGATCTCTAGTTACCAAACATGGTTTGCATGTCTCAAATTGGTAATTAAAATTACGAATTATTGCATTGAAATGATCAAAATCAATTACTCTATCAACGAGAATAAGCTGATGAAAGATTAAACCCGTTTCATAGGGTAAAACCCCTTCTTGGAGATCGTGCATTGTGTCAGCAATAATATTTCGCACACAGTGGTAATAAGGAATATCGTTGAAAACACAGTCTTCCTTTACACCGCTAGTTTGAAAATTATGGCTTACTACATCGATATTATAGTTCATTTCGTTTCTCAGATAGGCATTATGAATCTCGGTAGCATACTGTGCTTCAGCTTTAGGTAATCTGCATAATCTACAATAATAGTTGGCAGAAAAGCTTTCACTGTAACCCAAGATCGTATTTAATCCCTGATTATCGCCTTCAATTACTGCTAAAACGAAGTAAATGCGTACTTTTTTAGTTATAGTTTCGACTACGATGCCCTTTTCAGCCAAGTATTTAAATTCTTCAATCAATTTTGCAAACGCAACCCTGTTACCAGCTTTCTTATGGTCAGAATGATGAAGTAGCATTGCTAGAAATATATTTTTCAACCTGCTTCTATATTCAGGGGGTATACACAGCAGAATAATATATGCTCCGCCGATCTTGTGGACACCACCATGAGAACCAAGCGTGTTTCCTGTTTCGTACTCATCAAAGTACATAGCCAGAGGAAGACAGATCTTTCCCTCGAAATTTTGAATGGTCTGTTTCCATAAATCTGCTTGCACAATATTGGAAACGACTGTACTCTTGGTATCAAAAGAAGCCATATACTCAAGAATATGACTTAATACGCCATCTGTTTCTAAGAATGCTTTTAAAAGATCTCTTAGAGGAATGACTTGCGCACATCGATCTTTTGGTACCTCTTTTCCCTGAGACACCTCAAATTCTTGACCAATCAAATGAGGATGAGGGTCAATGTAAAGTCCAGCTTCTCTTAAATTCTTAAACCGTAAGTGCTCCGTGCTATTTGATTTTATAACTGAAGACAAAACAGCGAAATTCGAATGCACTTCTAAACGATCCTCTAAAGGCACAGAATTTCGAATCAAAATTTGCTGGACTATATCTTCCAACATTTGCATAGGACATGTAACAAAGCTTTCAAATTCGTCAATTATACATTGTACTAAGTTTCTCGGTATTGATGGCTTACTGTAGAAGTTACATATCATTTTTTGTACTTGAGATTTAACGATGTCAGGAAAAGCAGTTTCCGTAAGAGTATCTTTCGAAGTACTTGGTACAGAAACATTTTCATCATCCAGTAAGGCGCAAGCAGAGTAGGAATCGTTTGTATTTACTGAATCGCTAGTCGTTGATGATTCTGAATTATTGGTAGCACCGATATCTGAAGAGGATCCAGGATTAACCGTTAATGGGAAGTATAAATTATGTTCCAGTTTGAAGTGACGTTTAAGAGAGTTTAGGGATGGAAACCTCCTTCCACATTCTAAAATAGTACACTCATACTCACTGTTTTCCCCAAGATTGTGAAAAACACGCCAATGAGTAATTAGAGCTTTCAACGACGAGGTACAACAAGCTTTACACAAGTGACAACGCATTTTAATTTGTGGTCTATCAGTAGTATACTAATATATAATATATTTAATATATATCTATGGAGATCCCTTCTTAAATCACAATTTCGTTACAGCCTTCGTTAAAGCTAAATCTAGAATTCAATACAATTACGGTCGAACATTGTACATGTAACATAAAATAAATTATTAAATATTATTAATTATTTAATATTTAACGCACTTAAACGGGTAACGTTCACAACTTTCGCTTGCCTGACGATTTTCTTGCGTGTGATCCGTCCCATAAATATTCCCTAGAAAAAGTAAATAATCAATAAGCATGATCAATCATTTGAATCAGTGACGTCGTCGAGGCCTGGCGGGTCTCTAGAAGAAAGTTGACTTTTCATCCAAAAGGTTCATTTCATACCAAGAGAAAAATGACGTTTCTACCATGAAAAATGAATTTTCAACAGAAGAGTGAAGTTTTTAAGCTAGAGAGTCAAATGTTTTTGAAAGCGATGGACTTTTATATCGGAAAAGATGAATCTTTAAAAAAAAAAGATAATTTTTAATCAAGAAAGCTCAATTTTGAACAAGACTCTCAACCGAAAAGTTGAACTATCAACAAACAAGAATAATTTACTACCCAGAAAGAAGAATTTTCAATGAAATATATGTATGAATTTTAAATCAAATAAATGAACTTTCAAGCAATAATTTAAATTTTTAACAAAGAAGATTCACAGAAAAAAAATTGTAATCTTTACAACGATTTCCGAGTAATTTTTACCTGTTACAAAAATCCACTTCTGTTTTATCTTCTGCATTAGTTTTTTACCCCAAACAGTTGAATTTCTAACTCATACAGTATAAAGAATACAGTTTCAGCCAAAAATGGTATATTTGAATTTTCAGACAAAAACTATTTGAAATTACATTACACTCTCACGAATGAGAATGTAAAAATAACTTTTAACGGCAAAAAAATAACAATTATCAACAAAATTGTTAAAAGTCCAACCAAAAAGATGAATTTTCGACCTAGGAAATGGAATAGTCTATACAAAATACAAATTTCCAACGTAAATAATGTTCTACCAAAAAAGACCAATTTTGAACATAATAAATACATTTTCAGCAAAATTATTTAATTTTTAAGTGAAAAAGACGAATTATCTACAAAAAAAGTTGAATATTCAACACAAAAATATGATTCTTAAACTAAAAAGATGAATTTTCTACAAAACAGTAGAATATTCACCATAAAAGTTCATTTAAAATGAAATGTTTGAATTTTCAACCAAAAATTCGAACTTTCAAATAAAAGAGATCAATTTTTAACCAAAAATTAAAGTATAATTGTCTGTTTGAAAGATTTATTTCCAACCAAACATAAAACCAACTTTCATTATAATAGTTAAATTTTCAACCAAAAACATGAACCTTCAACAAAAAAATTAATTTTGAACGAAAAAAATAATTTTCAGTAAAAAAAAGATCAATTTTTAATAATATTCTCAATCAAAAAGTTGAACTATCATTAAACAAGGATAATTTTCTACCCAAAAGACGACTTTTTAACAAAATATGTGAATTTTCTACCAAACAGTTGAATATTCAACCAAAAAGTTCAATTTTTACCAAGAAAATTAATTTTCTATCGGAAAATGAGAATTTTAACTTATCCAATATACAGGATGAAGTATTAGCCAAACATAAAATAGTTCAATTTTCCGATAAAAAAAATTAACAATGAAAATGAATTTTCAACAAAATGATTAAATTTTCAACTGAAAAGATGAATTCTCGACCAAGAAGTTTAATGTTCTACCAAAAAAGATTAATTTTAAACAAATTACATGAATTTTAAGCGAAATGTTTCAATGTTCAAGGCAAAAAGATGAATTTGCTACAAAGCAGTAGAATTTTTACCATAACAGTTCATTTGAAAGGAAATATTTGAATTATCAACCAAAAAGTTAAACTTTGAAATAAAAAAGAATTATTTTTAACCAAATAGTTTAATTTTCGAGCCAAAAAGACGTATCTTCTACAAAACAGTAGAATTTTCACCATAAAAGTTCATTTAAAATGAAATGCATGTATTTTCCACCAAAAATTGGAACTTCCGGCTAAAAAGATAAATTTTAAACAAGAAATGGAATAGTAAAATTTCCAGTTCAAAACGTTTATTTTCAACCAAACATGAAACGAACTTTCATTAAAATAGTTTAATTTTCAACCAGAGATGAACCTTCATAAAAAAAATGAATTTTGGACAAAAAATATAATTTTCAATGCAAAAAGAGGATTTTATAATAAGATTTTCAATCAAAAAGTTGAACTATCAACAAACAAGGATAATTTTCTACCCAAAACACTCATTTTTAACAAAATATATGAATTTCCTACCAAATAGTTGAATTTTCAACCAAAAAGTTGAATTTTCGATCAAGAAAATTAATTTTCTATAAAATAATCAGATTTTTCCACTTATCCAGTATGCAGAATACAGTTTTAACCAAGCATAAAATAGTTAAATTTACTGATAAAAAAAATTTTAACACTAAAAATGAATTTTCAACAAGGTTATTCAATTTTCACCTGAAATAGATAAATTTTTGACCAAAAATGGAATAGTTCAACTGTCAGTTTCAAAGATTTATTTTCAACCAAACATGAAACGAATTTGCATCAAAATAGTTGAATTTTCAACCAATGAAATGAACCTTCAACTAAATAAATGAATTTTTGACAAAGTAGTTGAATTTTTGATAAAAAAGGATGACTTCTCAACAATATAGTTGCATTTTCAACAAAATAATATAATTTTAAATCAATTGAAATAAATTCAGAACGAAAACTATAATAATAGCCTTTTCAATTAAAAAAAAAAAACTTATACACAAAAAGTTGGATTTAAGTTTTGAGCCCCCATTCTCAAACTTGCAACGTAGTTTATGGGAAGTACCACCAGGCCACTTTTTATTTAGTGACTATTAAATATAATTAAAGAACAGAAGACGTGTAAACTCTTTAAAACTTACTTCAAAATAGGCTCTAGGATGCAGAGATCGACTGCAATTTCATCATGTGAGGAGCTTTCTACGTCAGTGCAGGTGTGAATATCGTAAATGTAACGCTGAATAAAGTTCCAAACTTGTAGGCCGGTAATGGGGTACGCGGCGTTTAGTGCTTGGTATATTTTAAAGCACACGTCTACTGCTTGCACGATACTGTCCATTAAATATCTCATGCCATCAACGTAAATGTAAATTGATTCTATTGCCTCTAGCGTATTCCCAATAGCGATAATAAATGACTGGAGTGTATCTCCACGAACAGAAGTTGCATTAGTTCTGCGTTCAATTTCCTGATCCAATTCGGTCAACTTCTACAAAATATATTATACATTATTTCCTTTAAAATTGTAAAGGGGTTTTTTTCTAAAAAAAGCTTTGACTTGAAAAAGAAAAGAAACAAAGAAAAATTAGTCAAGGCATGGATAATTGACCTAACAACTTTATATATTAATTCCTATGTTTTTATTTTCATGTATTATGTCAATTTTGAATCATATAAGTTTCTGTTCTTCATACCGGTAGTTTTCTTATGAATAATCCCTGATGTCCCTATCACTATAAAAAAGACGGAGGAAAGTAAGGAAAAAGTGTGAGGTTGTTTTGGATTGACTCTTTCCCTTTTATCCCTCTTTTTTATTTTTTTATGTATTTGCCTGTGATGAACTGAAATAAGGTAGTTGAAAATTTAATTTTGATTTGTGAGCTATTTGTGTCATGATTTTAGTACATAAAAATGTTTCTTATGAAAGTAGATTTCCTTTCTATCTTAAAAAGATTTTAATTTTAGTCTTTTCTAATTTCTGAAGAAGCTTAATATTCCTAAAGCTTTCACTTCCCTTTATTAGTTGATAAAAATGTAAAAATTATAAAGCTAGAGCTTGATTTAATTATTATTATTATTGATTTGAATATCAACCTACCCTTACGTGCAGGAAAAATGCCTCTCCTAATTCAGTGCTGGATGGTCGAAAGTTACTTTTTGTTGATTTATTCCGAACCGTGCCTGGATGGAAGATTGTTGGGAAGTATTTAACTACAACAGCATCTGCAAGCATAAAGAGTGGAGGTTTTAAATTTATGTGTGTAACAAATTGCAATAAACTGCACATATTAAAAAATACTGCGAATGATTTGAAGAGATTTCAATTGAAATTATTCGGTATTAAAGTATTTAGTAAAAATTAAAAAGTGAAAACTTTTAAATAGAAAAGATAAAAATAAAATATATTCAGTATGTAACGATTTAGAAATCTAATTCCTAAAAATAAAGTGACTGAAAGTAAAATCAATATTATCCTTGAGAAATATCAAAAATTGATTGGAAAAGATTTTAGGAAATTAAAAATACTATGACTTTTACATACCACTTGAATCAGCAAGGGTAGTTTCTGGAAAATGTCCTTTCCTTATGCCAATCTTTAATACTGCTGAGGCAAGATGATTCCACACTGCGTACAATGCATTTCTTTTTGCTAAATACTTTTCATCAAAATCTTGTAGAAGCAGTTTGTATCCAAACTGTACTCGCAAAGCCGGAAAGAGCTTTATGTAGTCGTATATGTCGTTATCTTTTAAAAATGATGCTCGCTCGGAAATGCACAATCGCCAGTTTTCCTTTTGTTCTTCAAAGGTGCCCACGTTGTGTTGTAAGTACTTATAAGCCGTGGTCGAATTTTCGTCAGGTAGAACAGAATCTTTAATAGAATAAAAAGTAGCTACACAGTAGTTTTGATTTAGATTCCAGGGCTCGAATTGACTAGAAGGCTTTAAAAAAGTCGGATTAGTCGCTTAAAATTATAAAGGAAGTTATGAATCGCACAAGATCTCAAGTCTGAATATATTGCATTCTCAACAAAATAGTTGAACATTAACGAAAACAGACGAATTTTCAACCCCAAGACATATTTTCAACAAGACAGCTGAGTTTTAAATTTCAAAAGTCTAATTTTTTAGAAAACAGTTGCATTTTTAGCCCGAAAGATTAATTTTCAATCAATCAATTGAATTGAATAAAGAATAATTCTAACCAAACAGTTGCATTTGCAAGCAAATAGCTGGAAACTTTCAAGCAAAAGAGATGAATTTTTAAAAATGTAATTGAAGTTTTAGCCAAATATTTAAATTACAAACTACAAAATGAATTTCCAACCAAATAATCGAATATTCAAACCAGACTAATTAAACTTTAACAAAATAGTTGCATTTTCGAGCAAAAAAAACTATAATTTTCATTAAAACGATCATTTTGAACAAAAAAGATGAATTTTCAACTAAATATTAGAATTTCGTAACAAATAATTTCCAATCAAGCAATTGCATTAACAGTCACATACTTGAACTTGCAATCAAAAGAGATAATTTTTCAAGAAGAAAGCTAATTTTCAACAACATGGTCGAATTAAAAAAAAATAAATTAATTAAACCTCAACGAAAAAATAATAATTTTAACGAAACAGTTTCTTTTACAAGTAACTTAAATTTTCAACAAAAAGTCATTTTAAATGAAAAAATATAAATTTCTAACCAAATAGTGAATTTTATATATAAAAATAATTGGTAACCAAACAGTAGCATTAACAAAAAATAAATTAAATTTTTTAAACAGAAGAGGCGAATATTGAAGAAAAAAGTTAATTTTCAACCAGAAAAGATGAACTTTCAACCCAAAATACGACTTTTTTATCATAAAAGATCAATCTTAAAGTAGAACTACAAATTTCCTATTGAAGAAAAAAGAATTTTCAACAAAGCACTTGAATTTTTGACAAAAAAAATGCCCTTTGAACAAAATTTTTGAATTTTCAACCAAATTTTCGAATTCTAAAATAAACACGAGTTACACTTTTACACGGAAAAAACGCATTTTTCAGAAGACAGTTGAATTAAAATCTTAGAAAGATGAATTTTTAACAAATAGTTTGTTGTAAACAAAAAATATGAATTTTTAGGTAGTTGCATTTCAATCAGTACAAACAGTTGCATTTACAATCAAGTAGTTGAATTTCCATGCCAAAAAGACAAATTTTTTAATGCACTATCCAGTTTTCTACAAACAAATTACTTTTAAACCAAGAAAGATAGATTTTCAACACAAAAAAATATACTTTTCTATCATAAAAAATAATTTTTAATCCAAAACTATTACTTCTTTATTCAAAAAAAAGCAAATATTCAACAAGACAATTAAATTTTCGTTCAAAAAAGTTGACTTCAACCAAATAGTTCAATTTTCAACAAAATGATCGAATTTCAACCATATAATTATATTTTCAACCAAATAGTCAAATGTTTAACCAAAAAGAATTAACTTTCAACCAAGAATAGTTCAATTTTCTTACCACATTCTATTAATTCAGTTCAAAAACGAGAAAAGGGGAAGTTTCTTATGAAAGATATTAGAATAATTATGGTAATTAAAATAGCACAATTTTTCCTAGTTTTGAATTTCAATTCTGAAAGTTTCACTATTATTACAATTATAACCAAGTATAGCCAACTTCTAAGAAGAATAGAAAAGTCGATTAGTCGAACTTTTTCAAAATAGCCAGAAAAGATGCGCGATCCGAGCCCTGTGATTCATAAAATTTTTAATTTTTTCTAGAAACATACCTTCTACATCCTCTACAGTCTCAACACTTTGCACATAATCGGCATCGTATTCGACAACTAAGCCACCAAGTTTTCTTTGAATTTTTTGGTACCTATTGAATAGCTTTCCGTTGTTTAAGGTCCTGCTACTGAATTTGGTCTTCGGTTTTGCGGGCACGAAATAGACCGACGCTTTCTCGTTCGGGTATTCATCGACAATTTCCTCAGCTGCTCTCCGGAAGATTTGTGGGTTGATTCTGAAAACATTAATTATCACTTCGTTAAAATATATGAGATTTGTAAGAATATATAAAATTGACAGTAGAATATACTTACTTGTTCTGACATGAGAAGTATTTGAACAAGTATTCGATCACAGATCTGACCAAATGGGTCCGAGAAGTGTGGTCTAAGTTCTCGCCCGATTTCAAGGCAAGTTGACCCTCTAAATTTGTAGCGAGGTATGCTCGCAGACCCTAAAAATAATTAATTAAGTTGAAAAAAATACAAATTAAATTAAGCTATCACAAAATAAAATTGATATGAAAATTTTAAATAAAAATGCTCGATTTAACATACATTCGGAAAAAGTCGCGGTTCTTCAAAGAAGCTTGATACCGACGCAGAATGTTGCCGATCAGTCGACCTTGAAACCCGAAGGCAGCTTTCAGACTCGGGAGTTTCGGGACGCGAGTTTTCCCTTCCTGAGCCTGCCGCTTCACTTATAAGTTTTTGCCTTTTGACAGGTAAGGGATACTGGTGATCTGGAGCAATTTCTTCCCGCGCGTGAGTACTGTCTAGTACATCGATAAGCTCCTGGTCATCTTTATCCGCATTTACAAGTAATGCGCCTGCAGGCGAAACTGTTGCTGCAATCCCTGTTTACATAAAACTTTCGTTTAAACAATCTGACAAAATTGCATGCATTATACATGTTAAACAAAGCAAATAATTGTGTGAAAAAATATTACAAAAATTCTTACACTTATTTTGTTCTATATCTTCTACATGGACAGGAGAAGCACGTGTTTCTGTTTCCTGCGACTTAATCTTTAACAAAATAGGTTTTATGAATAAGAAGGTACATTTCCAAGCTGGGTAGCATACTCTTGAATATTCTTTAATAAGGCTATAGTTACTAAAAAAATTGTGAAATTTGAACGATATCGACGAAAAATATTTGTCGCTGATAATAATTTTTAGATTCTTGATCTCAACAAAAACGATTCGTAAAAGCATTAATCGCGTTTATCAATGTAAAAGTTATTACTCCTTAATTTTATGTTGATCATTTGAATTTGAGGACATTTTACTGGCGTAATTATTGACCTATGATAATTTTAATTTTTCATTTCAAAACCAAAATAAGCAAAATGGAAGTGGAAATGAATATAACAATTGGGTATAAATTTTCACAAATTTTTTGTAACGACCCAGGAAGAAAATTCAGCGTACCGAATCTAAATAGGATGTATAATTTTTCATAAATTTACTGCGAGGCCCCGCCAGAGTAATCATGTCTCGTATATCATTATCGCTAAGGAGTCTGAATGACTCATCATCGATCTCGTTTTCTGAAATTCAATATAGCAATTCTACGGTCAGGGTGCGATAATTAAATACAAAATAATTTTACGTATGTTACAACGTTTCTCTACGAAACTTTGATTAATAAATACCAAAGTTACAGTTTAATTTTCTTCTAAACTGTTGAATTTTCAAGACAATGAGACAACTTTTCTATACAAAATTACATGAATTTTGATTTCAATAGTTGCATTTTTAAACAAAAAAGATTAATTTCTTAACCAAAATGAAATACTTTAATTCTCATTCAGAAAAGTTAATTTTCAATCCAAGATATTGATTTTCTACTAAAATTATCAATCAACTACAGAAATTTTTTAAAAGAAATTACATAAATTTTGAACTAAATAGTTAAGTTTTCACATTAAAAAAAAAATAATTTTTTGGACAAAAATGGAATAGTCCAATTTTCATTTGGAAAAAATTAATTTTCAACAAACTATATAAATTTTCAACCAAATAGGTGAAGTTGTAAATTATAAAAGGAGAACAATTTTTAATAAAAATGGAGTAGGTGATTTTTTTTGGGAGAAATTGATTTTTCATTTAAAAAATGATTTTGTAATAAAAAAAGACTTAAATTTTCTACAGCAGAGTTGACTTTTCAAACAAATTTTTGAATTTTAAAGACAAAGAGACGACTTTCCTATATTTATATTTTTCAACTAAACATATAAATTTTCTACAAAAATTATGAATCTCCTACCAAAAAAAGAAATTTGTAAGAAATTATATAAATTTTGAACCATATAGTTAAATTTTCAAACTAAAAAGATTAATTTTCAAACAAAAATGAAACACTTAAATTTTCACTGTAAAAATTAATTTTAAAATAGGAAAAATTAATCTTTTACAAAGCAGTTGAATTTTCAAAATAGATGAATTTTCTATATAAAATAATGGAATTTTCAACTTAATAATATGAAGTTTCAACAAAAAGGTCAGTTTTCAATCAAATAGTTGAATTTTAACTTCACAAATTTAGTTTTTAATCCAAAAATAAATTTTCAAGAAAATTCACACATTTTTAACCAAATAGATCACTTTTCAATCAACATTAATTTTCTACAAAAGGAAAAGACGAATTTTTGAAAAACCACATTCATTTTTAACAAAATAAGTAAAGTTCTAAAATATGACAAAAAAATTATAAATGGAACAGGTAACTTCTCATTTTAAGACATAGACTTTTCATTAAAAAAATTATTTTGTAAAAAAAGACTAATCTTTTACAAAAAAGTTAACTTTTCTACGGCATAGTTGTCTTTCCAAAGAAATGTTTGAATTTTAAAGACAAAAAGACGA
>CAKNYM010047798.1:90789-103760 GCA_932195095.1 Andricus curvator
TCAACAAAATAGTTAAATTTTCAGTTTAAGAAATAATTTTTTTACTCAAAAAAAAGCGAAATTCTAAAAAAGTTCATTTTTCGACTAAACATTTAAATTTTCTACTAAAATTATGAATCTCCCACCAAAAAAAGAAATTTGTCAGAAACGCATTTAGTTTTTAATCCCAAAAATCAATTTTCAACAAAAATCACACATTTTTAACCAAATAGTTGCCTTTTCGATGAAGATTAATTTTCTACAGAAAGAAAAGACGAATTTTTAACAAATCACGTTAATTTTCAGCCAAATAATGAAGTTCTATAAAATATAAAATTGATTATAATTACCTCTGAATATTTCAATAATTTTTTCTGCACAGTTCCAGCTCTGCATCAGCTTCACGTACGAGCTAGACCCTTCCATGTGTCTTTCCACGAATTTAAATGTGGAGTAGGTGACAACTGGAAGATAAATTTTTATTGTAAAATTCACAATTACAAATTAACTTTAAACTGCATTAATCAATGCTAGAATATTCAGTGATTATTTCAATAATCAGAAATGACTTTAAGTTTGTATTAATATATAACCTAAAAAATAATAACATTATCAACTATTTCGATTATCACATAATTATATAAAACAGATACTTACAAACACGATCGTTTAGATTCTGAACACCAGAGAATAACACGAGAAACACCTCGAGCACAACACTAGCAATACTTCCGAATATTTAAAAAACTGCTTATCGCTAATTATCAGCAGCACGCGGTCCACACGTACGTTATGGGTTATGCTAATTGGCGCCAATTAGCGACACCCGGCGCGAACGGTTTGGTTGTCCGGTGACCTTTAAATTTTCACGCGCATGATTGACGCGCAAACGTCGAGCAATCGAGCATATGAGATGGTTTTTCTAGTCCTTCGGGAATGGTCGAAATGAGTGAAAAAAAAGATCCGCGTTTCGACCATACCGAAAGGGATACCTTAGTTATCCTTGATAGTGAGTCTGGTGTTCTTATAATCGTCAGAATGGCCATAAAATAATAGTCTTTCTGACTATGTCGAAAAAATGTTGGAAGGACCGTTCGACCATATAGAAGGAATGACTGGCTCTGTAAATTTTGACTTTCTAACTTTGACCATCCATTTTTCTCCGTGTAGCAGGGAGCTTTATGGTCGAGTTTGCATCTGGAAGTTTTAAGCCCCTAACAATCTGTTACTTTGAGTTTAACATAGCTGCCATAAATTTTTCTAATTGCTTCAAAACTATAAATTAAAAAATTATGAACATCTTTTTTATAAATCTTTTCTTATTATTCTCAAAAATGCTTCTTGAAAATTTGAAGTTTATCATATTTAAGGCTTGCAAAGAGTCTACAAATATTGCAGTTTTATGCAACATTCGAAATGTCTCAAATTTGTTTTATAACTTCGTTGATATATACAAATTTGACGAAATGCATCTTTACTCAGGAGAGAACAAGTATTTAAAAGGGTAAATAAATTGACTTATAATTTCTTGAACAAAATCGAAAAAGTTAAAAGAGTATACGTCTTACGTGTTAAAGTCCATAAGACACAAAAATTGTTTGACTGCTTACTAAATTTCTTTGTTTTCAAAAAAAAAATGTATGTATTCAGTTGTTTCCAAGAGAGAACGATTTGACGAAATCGCCGGTCTCTGGCAGGCCCGTGATTGTCCAATTGTTGAGAGCTATTTTGTCATAAATTATTTGGTTTAATTATAATTTTTTGTTTATACCAATCGTTGAGACCTATTTTCTCATAAAATATTTAATGTAATTACATATTTTTGGTATATTTTAGTTTAGAAGATGATGAGGTAGGATTCTAGAAAATTAGTTTATTTTTTAAACTATAATTCGCATGAAAAGTATATGGGAAAGTCTCGCGGAAAATTCCAAAATAGCGGGCTCTTTATCTGGTTCTGAAAGTCCTCTAACGTTATACTAATTGTCGAGACCTATTTTATCATAAAATATTTAATGTAATAACTTTTTGGTACATTTGTGTTAAGAAGATGATGAAGCAGGGTCTAGAGAATAAGTTTATTTTTAAAATTAGCATTCTCATCAAAAGTATATAGCAGAGTCTCACGCCAAATTTCGAAAATATCGGGCTCTTTATCTGGTTCTGGCAGGCCTGTAGCGGTATACCAATTTATTGGTATATTTTATTTCAGAAGATGATGAAGTAGGATCCTAGAGAATTAGTTTATTTTTTAAATTATAATTTTCATAAAAAATATATGGGACGGTCTCACGGAAAATTCTAAAAATAGCAGGCTCTTTATTTGGTTCTGGCAGGATTCTAACGTTATCATACACATAATAAATAAGAGCTAAATTTTAAAATATAATTTGGCGAAATTGTCGAAAACTACATATTAGATCAAAAATCAGCTCTCGTTGCTTACAATTCAATGGCATTTGAATATTTGTAGTTGCTTGACTTACGGAAGGATTATATACTTTCCTCCTCTTATCAACGCTATCAAGTGACAGTAACAAAATACAAAACTGTGGAGTACCTATACTCTGGCTTACTCACTCAGCCTCATTTTAGACCAGGAGATATTCGCAGAAATAATTAAATTATCAATTTGTATGGAAAAATTGATATTTTTGAACGAGATTAATGAGCGTATGCAAAGTAGTGTTTGTGAAACTTTGAACAAAGTTAATCTAGCGAAAGCTATAGGCATACGGTTTCCATGTGTTTGAAGCCTTGAAATAATTAATGAAACTTGGAAGAAAATGAGCTTCTAAGAACAAGTAGTTCGCTTCTGCCGTTTCATAGAATTATTATTTTTATTATGTAGAGCATGAAAAAGTACTCGGCATGCGATTACGGCGTGTACATGTCTTGGTTGTACTTTTTCGAAATTATATTAGTTTTTTTAATAACACGGAATGATTAGTACGCACCTTAAATGTGATTTAGTACGAAGTTTATATGGACAAATGTTAATATAATCATTGGCATACATTTCTGACTTGTAGAACCTTATAGAAGAACAATTTGAATGTTGCAAAAATGTAGATAATTTTGGAACAATTAATTAGCATATGCCATTTGCTTTCCCAAAAAATTTATAACAAAAAAAAAATGGTTTGACGACTGGCATACGAATCCAGCGTGTACAATACGTTATATAACAATAATAAAAACAATCGTAAAATTGCCTTACTCCATAGCGTGCTCTGTATTGACGTATCGTAGACTGGGGCTATTTGCGCATGGTGGTAAATAATAATTAGTTGAATATAATAATGATATATAATAATTACTTCATAATTACTTTTTTTTATTGCCAACGGCCATACCACGCTGAAAAAACCAGTTCTCGTCAGATCACTGAAGTTAAGCAGCGTTGGGCGCGGTTAGTACTTGGATGGGTGACCATTCGAGAATACTGCGTGCTGTTGGTATATCGTGGGTGTGGTGAGCCCACACTTGTAGTTATTTAGTACTACAAGAAACTATCCACCTAGAAACACTACCCAAATCGGGTAGTGTCACGCCTACCCTGAAAGGGAAATGGCTTAATGGTATACTTACTTACTTACTTCAGTGTTGATATATGAAAATTCGAAGATCGGCAGGCGATACAATTCATCCAATTCAGCGAGGTGGACCCGCAGACCCGCAATTAACCCGACCACCCGCATTCAGCCCGCCAACCCGCATTCAACGTTGAAAACCCCCAATAAACCAGACTTCAACTCGCGAACCCGCAATCAACCTGCATTTACGAATTTTACAATATATTAGTTAAACAGAAATTAGACAACCTGGATAACAAAATGCGCGCACAGTGCGAGCGGTATCGCACGCGTGCGTATTAACCTGCAGGCATGCGACCACCGCGCCACGCAGATGCGTCATCGTATGCGATGCGTATCGCTCGCACGTCGTGAAGGTCGCACGCGTGACGGTGAAATGCGAGCTTTATGCGTCTCCTAAAGATTAAAATTATTTCCAAAACATTATCTAGCAGGATTGTGTACAACAATAAATCAGTTTACCGTAAAACACTTGCTTTTTCAAATTGTGTCAATTAGAAAAATATAAAACCATGAGAACATTTCACCGCTACTGAAATGGTGGTTATAGCCTCGAAATTTCAGTAGCGATAAATTAAGCACACGGTTTTCATTATAGCTTGGACTTTTGACAGTAAAAAAAAAACACATGTCAGATTAAAAACTTTAAAAATAAATATTAGTTATCTTGCCTGTCAGATTTCCTTTTCTTTTCAAAAGTTTTTTTCTATAAAAATCACGACACGTGATAAAAGTACATACTGCACCATAAACAACTGATCTTGAACATTTAAAAAGTAATTAGATTTTTTTGTAGGAAATTATTGACACTAATTATTTCTACAGTATTAATAATTTTCATTGTTATTATCCAAAAATGGGGGGTTGGCGGGCTGATTGCGGGTTGTCAGGTTGATTGCGGGTCTGCGGGCTAACCCGCAAGTCCGACAACCCTCAAACCCGACTTGACCCGCACAGAACCCGTCCCGACCCGAGACGCACCAATTTTGCACACCTCTACGATTTGGACCTCTAAAGGAACCCAATTTCAACAGAGCCTTTTTCCAAACAACCTATTTTTCGCTTTGCCCACTTTGACATTTTCTCTAATTAATAACACAACTTTTACCTTAAAGCACACATATAATAGAACTCTGACTGACATAATTTAATGAAAAGAAGTAAAGCAAAAAATGGGATCGCAATTAGAATAGATTTAATGACATGATAAATATAATTTGCGGGTTATGTAGTAAACTTGTAAGCATAAATATATATTCATATGCAAGAAACATATCGTCCTAAGTCATCGGTCGATAACTGTACTCTGGGATACCGGGCAGCCTTTCAGAGTATACAACCTTATGCGGGGCTCTATAAGTACAAGGATGGAGGAACACTTTTCCCTAGCTGCTCGTGGGAACAACAAAGATAACACCAAACATAGTTGTAATAAGTGTGGTTCAAAACAATGGGTCGGACAACAATGCCGACTGCCCTAGAGTTGAGGGAGCCAATGAAGACAGATTGAATGCGATGGACCGGCAAAATCTCAATACTTTTAATTTGACGGATCGACTCCTGGACGACTTACTGTGGTGCTACGATACTAGTATGGCCCAAAAACGAGAAGATAACATGGCGCGATTGCATGCTCTGTGGTGCGAAAAACACCCAGATCTTTCGCACTTTTCGTATCAACGTCTGCGAAACCGTGACGAGGACCTCCGGATAAAGGTTTATGTAAGCGCAGTGCCTACTCAACCGAAACTAGAACAAGCCGGCAACAGAAAAAAAGAGGCGTCATTGAGACCAACCGCGGGCAGGCAACTGATAGAGGAAGAGCGATGCTTTAGGACCAGGAGAAACATCAATATCCAGGTTTTTTTCAAGCCCAAAGGTCTGGCTAAACTGGATGACGAGCTTCATGGAGGTTTTACCGAAGAGTCCGACCTCTGGACTATCAATTGCTGTGTGTATAATGCAACGAGAACTTTGGCGGATGCAAATCGTAAAACAAAACCAACGGCTAATCATAAGACCAAAAGACGAATGCATCAACTCAGCACAGAAATAGGCTGGTCAAGATAGTACGCGCCCCGCATTCAGTGTGTGTTTGAATACATAACATCTGGCAGGAATTTTACTGCCAGAATTCGATTGTTTGCGCGCGAATTGCGGATCCGTCATCACACACTCAACAAGTAAAAGCTGCTGGCCATCAGGCAGCATATTGTTGACAGATTACGGGTACTATCTGACACTAGGAGAAGTCTAGAGCGGAGGGAGAAGTGGGTCAGAGAAAATGAACAGTTTTTCTCTGACCAAGACATTTCCGATGATAGTTGCATAACGTGTCATGCACACCCCGTGAACCTAGGACACATACTATCTAATTGTACAACTCATGCGGGAACGACGTACATCCAAAGATACAATGCGGAACTAAGAGTACTTTATTACCATCTCTGTCTCTCTTACGGCATTAGCCCTAATACCACTCCGCTGAATGCTCCTAGGGAAATAGAGTCAATTGTCGAAAATGAGATGTGCTGCATATACTGGAACTTCATATTCTCGACAATTGTTTCTGTTGCGCACTCAAGGCCCGACATAGTTCTCATTGACTTCGAGAATCGAACTATGTTCGTTATCGATTTTTCTGCACCAGCTGACAAGAACATCGCAGCTAAGAAGAATGAAAAGAAAGAGAGGTATAAAGAACCTATAAGGGAGTTGCGACGGTTATACGCGGAATATTCTGTTAAGCTTGTCGTCCTGATCATCGGTGCTCTTGGAGGTGCCAAGCTTTCACTGGTTAGTAGCCTGAAAAGCATCCCTGTGTGTCAGCGAAATGCTAAGACACTTGCGGGGAAAATGCAGAATGCGGTTGTCCTTGGGTCGCTCTGTGTCCTATGGGTGCACGATACTTTTACCGGGTAGTCATATTGATCCCATCGCAGACTGTAGCCATCTATCTGACGGCCATGAGACGGGAAATCCCGCGGTTGACCACATGACAAACTTTTAATTAATTATATATATATATGTCTACTACGTCCGTGCCTTCTAGCAATAATTTTACGATTTTAGCAAGTAGTTCTGAACGCACTACATGTGTTACAAGTATGCAAGTGAAAAAACTGCCATATTAGCACCCAATCTATCAGTAGGATAATAATTATCATACACGAATGCATGTCATTATTTTTTTGCGCAGATTTCCAAAATATCTTATCGATAGTCCAATGGCATACACTAACTAATCATTCCGTGTTACTAGAAAAACTAATGCGAGTTGGAAAAAGTGCAACCAAGACATGTACACGCCGTAACCGTATCCCAAGGACAATACTTTTTCCTGCTTAAATTAATCGTTCAAAAACATAAATTATTCCTTACAAGTTGATCATTTAATTATACTGTCAGTGCAAGCGAGCGGTCTCCTGTTATTTGCTTATAACTTGTCAAATATCTATAATATTTAACACTTAAATTGGCATACAAGAACTAAACGTTCCTGTCTTTCTATCACTATGTCCTGGTCTATTTGCTTTTGTTGGTGCACGAAGGAGAGTAGATGATTCTTTCGCCAGGCCTCCATAAATTTTGTTTGGGGTTTTGACCTGCAGCTTGACTTCGCTTGCGACCAGAACATTTCTATTATAATACACCCTTTTTTCGAACTGTTTTGAAGCTGTCTGATGCCTTACTACTTTCATTAGTCCAGACAAAATTTGTTTGAATTCCAAAACTTCGCCCTTAGAGGCGTGCTAATCATACTCTTGTATCTCTGGCACACTCAACTCGGAGTTCCTACGCTAGTACACAGCCCTATTAATAATTTTTTAATGTTATTGTCACGTCCCGAGCAAAAGGTAACAATAGTTTAGAAATATGAGGATGAGAGAGACCAGTATTGCTGATTGCGTCAGGTTGGTAAGACCTGAATAATTATTTGTTGTGGGCATATAGTCAGCGACTGAAATTCTACCGGATGTTTGTTTTGTATGAATTTACTTGCACGCGTGAACGGAAGTAACTTTAATTACTTGTCGATTTTATCTCCGATATAATATAACGTATGCCCGGCGGACTTTATCCGGAAAGTGATTCTACGACGACCAAAAGTCTCAGCCGAATGAACTTTTCTCACAACTCGACAATTCGTTACTTATTTCACAAAGGTAAAAAAGTACGCCACTTTTTCAGAGCGACTCGTTGATCGTAGATGTCAGTATGACTATCTAAAGATTGAATTTTGAATGATTCACGCTAGTGAGTATTAACCGAATGAATAATAACCGTATGACTAATAAGTTTTCTTCTACTGAAACCGTCGGTGATCGCGCATCTCCTCTCTTGACCTTTCAGGAATACAGATTCTATGTGCTAACTTAACCGTAGTTACTATATCTAGTCAGACGCTCTCGGTTACCGCTTGTCTGACCATATACATATTCATTCACTTTTACTATATGCTGTACATTATCAGGTGACTGATATGTTGATTATGTATCATTATGAAATTACATTTGTTTAGGTACATATATATTCTTATTATCGATATATCAGATTTAACTTTAGGATTATCATTATTTTATGTATTATGTTTATAAGTATATACACATTATAATAGGTATATATTATCTTATATCGGTAAAATCAGTAATAGGCTTCTTTCATTGAACGCGCTTTATTAAGTTATCGGTATTCACCGAGTCCTTATCGTTCAGTGGTAACACACTTTGATTACCTTGCGGTTTCTTCTTTACCGTCCGTAGTGCAGTTATCACTGTTAAATTCAACTCGGCTAATAGTGCTGATGCGCCTACCTATAGGTGAAAGCGATCGCTTAGTTTACTCAGAGTGTGTGATCATTATGGAGGTAAGTTCATTCTGTACTTGTATATGGGGTAACATTCGTCAAGCGTACCCGCCTAAAAATTTGTTGTCATCGATTTTCTTGAAATTCCCCTAATTGGTAGTCCTAGTAGACCTCTTTCAATTCCCAAAATGATGGACCTCCAGAAAGAAGGGTTTTCAACTTACAGGGGTTTGAATTTTCGACATTTTAACTCTAGCACGTTTCTTAATTACTCATAACTTCTACTAAAGTTGATCAATTTACCTTTTACAAGAGTGTTGTTTAAACGTTTTCAAATGATCTTCACGATAAAAATAATGATTTAAAAAAAAAATTATTTAATGCTCATTTTTCGATTTTAAACATTATTTTGAGTTTTCTCCAAATACGGCCCCTTAAATTGGTTTCAAAATATTTAAAAAAAGCTTGATTTTTTAAAATATGTTTAAAATTTAAAAATGAGCATGAAATTATTTTTTATTTAAAAATCATTATTATAATTATTTTTATTGTAAAGCTCATCTAAAAAAGTTTAGAAAATACTCTTATAACAGTTACATTCATCAACTTTAGCAGAAGTTATGATTAATTGAATAACGGCTCGCGAGTTAAAACGTCGAAAATTCGAGTCCCTGTATGTTGACAACCCGTTTTTCTGGAGGTCCATAATTCGGGGAATTAAAAGAGGTACACTAGGACTGCAGCTTAGGGGAGTTTCAAGAAAATCGATAAGAACAAATTTTTAGGCGGGTGCGGTTGACAAATTTTGCCCCATATGTGGTATGGTAAGTACATCTCATTCTTTCATTTCTCTTGTCCTTTGTCTTCCTATGGTCCAGTGTTCATTTAAAGCTGCTCTGCATAAATTTTTCCGTGTCATCAGATTTTACGTGATGTCAATATGACATCTGGTTCAGTGTTTCAATCAGAAGTCTTCTGTCTTTGTGCAGCCATGGTAGTTGATGATTCCTCTTCCAATTCCACTTTGACTTCTACCGTATTGTACAAAGAGTATTGTTTGGAGATCAACATCGCCATAGATCAATCGAGGGATACTGCTGCATCGAGCGTTTCTGGTGAGTGTTATATTACATCTTGTGTGATAATTTCTGTTTAGCTAGTCTTTCTTTTGTCATCGACTAGCTTGTTCGGTGGGTGTTCCTTGTCATTTGTTTTCCGCGTTTCGTTGAAATGGCATCTTCATCTTACTTTCGCGAAAATTTGGGCATAGATCAATTTCTCCTTTTATTGGTTTATGGTGACGATTCTCCGGTTCTTACACCTGATCGGGTTATTGACTATTCGATTTGTGCTCCAGTGAATTCATTTACAAACTTAGAACAGTGTATTATTGACTTTGATTTATCGGTGTTGGAATCTAATTGTGTGGTTCCGGAAAATTCCTCTGTTGATAATTCGCGTCCTTGCTCGTCCTTACGCTCCTTACCTTGTTTGTCAAGATTGGAAAGTTTGTTCTTGCGAGTAACTTATATTAAGGATTTATTAAACGCTTGTTGTATTGCAGTCTGGGGGTCTCGGATAGACAAGATTTTTGAGAATTTTGTTTATGTGTGTCGTGGTACTCTTAATTGTGACGTCACTGAACGTGACTTTGTTGTGCTTCACCGTTTAGATAGTAAGCGTACTGATTTTCTCCTACGTGTGTGGTCTCAGGAGATAAAAGCAAAAATAATTAACAATCATCTAACATTTAACTTGCTGGGCATAAATGTGGGTTTATATTAGGTACGATAATGATTATAAATAGTTGTTGAAATTGGTGATAATTTTAAATTCAGGGACCTGTCCGAAACTTTCGTTTCGTTACGTTATCCAAAAAGCACCGAATCTTTTGTTTCCTTTTCGTTACGTTTTGACTGATTGGAACAAAATTAAAAATGAAATTGTTATAACATCACATTTTACCCGTCTGCATTTTAATATTTACATAAGATGCGCAAGGATTCGAATAAACTATTTTTGACAATTACGCGTAATTAATCATTTTCGTTACAATTTCGGTAATTTGAATAACATAACCTAAATCAAGTGAATTTATTTACGTTTCGGCCGTATAGAAACAGAACAAAAATGACGAAAGTATTTTGTTTTGTTTCGGTTTGGTCTCTGATTTTAATTTTATTGTTTTTGTTCTTAGATATCCCAATAGGAGAACGTCCTCATCTCTTGTCAATGATGGCATTTTACAATAGATTGTTGACGTTGGGTACGGAAACAGCTTTCTATTCGCTTCTGGTGAAATCGCTTAAAGAAGCGTCAGAGAAGGTGACTCTGAGCACCAGCGAAGAAAAAAAAGCGGTCCCGGAAATCTGCCAGCGTCTCTAGCTCGCTTCCCTTAATGATATCCGACCCAGCAAAGCTGGTCGAGGCGAGAGGAGACGCATTTCATCACACTCAAGAACTTTGCGACACTATTGACCTACATCTCTATCCCAGAAGAGATCCAGAGTCACGTACACGTTCTCATGTATCACTCGAATCGACTGTTTGCCTGGGGTATGTCTAATTTCATTGCTTTCATTGTTCTTTCGCTATAACTTTGCTTTATTTTCTTATGGATTAATTCTTTCGTTCTTTTCTTTCCAGACAAGTAGGCGCGAGCTATCGGTTTTACTTATTTGACGCTCATCACTATGAGTTTTCACACCATCATGTGCAAGTGTGAGCACACTTGAATAAACGATGGCATTCCCAAAATTGAAAGTGTGTGGCTTAGCGACCTAGAGTGTGGCGACTTTGACTAGGACGAGGCGGGTCCTTCTGGATTGTGCATCGAGTGTTTGAATCGTATTGTCTTCACTTTGAATTAATTTATTCATCCCTTACATAACGATTATGTAATTTGCCCAAGCAAGTTTACTCTGTTATCCATCTTTTATTGCATAATAATAAAAGTTATATATCCGTATATTATTATTAGGATCAATGACCTCAGTTTATATATTTTAATTCGAATACTAATAATCCTTTTTTCAGCTAATGTCATTGTTCCGAATGTTTGGATCCTTATTTTATAGCCTATCCTTTGAAGCTTAGAAAGATTAATTTATATACTATATGTTAATTGGTTAATTAAAGTAAATTTCTCTTTTTGTTTGGTAATGAAAATTACTAGAGCATATACTGTTAAAAAATTCTCTAAAATTCAAGCACTTTTAAATACTACAAAATACTACGATCAACAGATATTTTGAACTATAAATTTCACAGAATAATTATGATAGAATCCGAAATCGTGACCTAACCTATAAGTCACTTCACATTTGTTTAATTTTCGAACTTTAACATGATTTGTAGATAAGTAATTTGCTTACAAAGTAAAAAAAAACTTGATTAAAGGGAACTCTTAGGTGAATTACGCTATTTTTTAAACTGAAACTAATTTTTGAAGTGAAAGCTGAAACAAGCATATTTTGAAATTATCGAGTTTTTGATTTTTAATGCACGCTGCACATGAAATTTAATGTACGTGAGTGAAAAAAATTCCAATACCTGTGCATTAAAATTCAGTCAGATTTTTCTAAATGTGTCATTTTTTAAAAAGAATATCAAATGTAGATAATCTATGTTTTCTTTCTCGCAATACATTTTTAACATTCGAAAAAAAATCTGACGGAAATTATACAAGTCGATTGATTTTAAGATTATCACTTTAGTTTCAGACTCTTAAGGGCATGCTCTTCGGTGATCACGTGACCAAACCAGTCCTCGGTTATGAAAATTTTTTTTGGTGTTCACCATGTCCAAACGCAATGATATATCGCTCTCAAAACTTGGACTATAGGAAATGAGACAATAAATTGCGTTTGTATATTAAGTTTGAGTAATAATTTTGAAAAAAATTATCCATGTAAAAAAGTAAATGTGTAAAATTATTTTCCATTTTTTTGGTGCTCACTACGTCCACACGGATTGACATATCGTGTTTAGAATTTGAAAGATTAATTAAAAGGCACTAAAGAACGTTTGTATACATCAATATATTTATAGTTTCAAAGAAATTTCATTTATAAATTGATAAAATAGGATATTACCACTCGAGTCGAGCACTTTACAGGTAATGTTCGGTTTGATGCATTTCAGATTTTTTGATTCACGAATGTTGATAAATGACACAAATTTTGGACTAAATCGTCTAAACATTCAAAAAAATCAATATAAACAATAACATTTGCACATTCGTTGCAAATCAGAAAAATAAGTATCTGCACACACGTAACCTGTCATTATTTTTGGAGCATTTTTAGCAATTTCTAGCGGAGAAAAAAAGAAACTTTCAACGTCGGTAAAGTAGAGATCACATGACCAAGCTCGGTTATGAAATTTTACACATTATTTTTTACATGGATAATTCTTTTCAAAATTATTACTGAAACTAAATATACAAACGGAATTTATTGTCTCATTTCCTATATTCCAAATTTTGAGAGCGATATATCATTGCGTTTGGACATGGTGAACACCAAAAAAAATTTCATAACCAAGGACTGGTTTGGTCACGTGATCACCGAAGAGCATGCCCTTAACAA
>CAKNYM010047798.1:108760-169424 GCA_932195095.1 Andricus curvator
GTCTACGATGCCATTTTGAATGCAGGTGGTGTAAAGGAGATAGAAATCTCAAAAAGTCTCATTCATTACGCCCGAAATGCTCGGAGCAGGTACCAGGAGTATATGGAAATGAAGAGACAGGAAAGAAGTGAGAAGGATGCAGAGAGAAACCGTAAGAGGGAATCTGTTCGCATAATAAAAGAATTGGAAACGAAGAAGGCCAGGCTGCTTGCTGATGCTCAGAAAGAGGCAGCAATTATTGAAGAGCAAGTAAAGGAACTTGCCAAGTAGTTCAGTTGCGCGGGTGCTGGCAATGAGAATACCTTTTTTTTTAGTCTCGGAATCCTGATACTCATTGTGATTAATATGTGATCATTGTCGACTTATTCATGCTGCTACGCGTCAGTAGTGTCGAGAGAAACTTTTATTTTGAGATACAATATTACTATGTACTTTTTTACTTTCCATGTTTCATTTGTGATTTCTTTGTGATCATTGCGTAGTTATTTGCTTCTATGCAACAGTAGTGGCGAAAGATATTTTTATTTTGAGTACAAACATGTACTTTTTCATTTTCTACGTTGAGACTGAATAAATAAGTTAAACTGTTTTGTTATCATAATTTGCCTTTTTCAGTGCAGTTATACAGAGTAATTACGTGCATGTGTACTCTTGTACTGAAAGCCACAACACATTGAAAGAATAGAATTTTACGAAACACCTTCGAATTTTGTGGCACGGATTCTTCGAAAAATCTTCATTTTGTCCTTGTTTAAAACGATTAAATTTTTCCAAATTAGTTTATTTGCTAAAAATTATGAAGAATTTTGCAGGAAAATCCCGAAAACACGTCAGAACTGTTACTAAAAAAACCGGGAAATTTTTCGAAATGTACCCGGGAAAACCGGGAAATTAAAATCCCTCATCCTGTGGCCACCCTGCTGTTAGTATTTGCAAATCATTTTCTTGTATGGATATGATTTTTGTTAAATTTTGTATTACAGAAGATATATTAGTTATATTTAATATGAAATCTGGATTATATATATATATATATATATATATATATATATATATATATATATGAATCTGGGATACCGGGCGATCTCTCAGAATATGAGCCTTATGCTTGCACGCGGGGCTCTACAAGGATTGACTAACCCTTTCCCTAGCTGCTCGTGGAAACAACAATGAAACCACCAAAACACCAAAATGTTGTATATGCGGTTCAAGACAATCGAACGCGCAGAGCACCCGACAATGGGTCGGCAAACAATGCCGATCAGTCTAGAGTTCGGGGTCCTGGAAATAATTTAGATGGAAACACGACGACGAACCGGCGAAACGCCCACATTGAGTGGACAGATCGACTCAGGGATGACGTGCTAGACTGCTACGATGCCAGCATTATCCCTGTTCGCGGAGGCTTTATGGCGCGTATGCACACTCTGTGGTGCCAGACACATTCAGAGCTTCAGCACGTTTCGCATCAGTCTTTGCGAAATCAAGCCGTCAACCTCCGGAAAAATGGATAGGTACGCGGAGCGCTTCCCCAACCGCTGCTTTATCAAGCTGCAGACGAAGATGAGGAAGCGACATTGAGACCAACCGCAAAAAGCAGGCACCTTCTGAGAGATGATCGCAATTTCATTACAAGAAGGAAAATTAACATGCAAGTTCCTCCTAAGTCCCAAGATCTGGCTGAAATGGATGCCTTCCTTCGTGGAGATGTCTCGCAAGAGTTTGACCTCTGGACCATTAATTGCTCAGTTTATGGTGCTGCGAGAGCTTTGGCTGATTCAAATCGATGGCTGAAACCGACGAAGGATCAAAAGACCAAAAGACGCTTGCACCAACTGAACAAGAAGATTGGATGGGCAAGACAGAATGCGTCTCGTGTTCAATGTGTGATTGACTAAATAACATCTGGTAGACCGTTTACGGAAAGGGTTCGAAAGTTCGTCCAAGAACTAAGGATCTTGAATCACACACTAAACAAGTCAAAGCTGCTGACAATCAAGCAGCATATTATTGAAAAAATACGGCTGTTATCTGACGCAAGGAGGAGAATACAGAAGAGGGAGAGATGGATCAGGGAGAATGAACAGTTTCTCGCTGACCCATCGCGCCTCTTTAGCGATCTACCTGTTTCTGTAAAAAATCCACCCAAGCCCAAGGAGGTAGACACTTTTTGGAGAGAGGTGTACAAGATCCCGAAAACACTATAGTTGAAAGAAGATACTGATAATATCATCCGCTTCAAGGAGTTTTGCGACAGCCTCATAAAATCTGAGGAGGAATTTCCATCAATCACTGCCGAAGAGGTGAAAAAAGCACTTAGAGGCACGAAGAACTTTTCCGCTGCTGGACCAGATTGTATCAAGAACTTTTGGTGGAAGAAGTTTACTTTTACTATACTATACTATACTCCTGCCAAAAAAAGGCAACTTGTCCAACCCAGAGAATTACAGGCCAATAACTTGTTTGAACACGCTGTATAAGATCTTTACAGCTGTCCTCAACAACAGGATTGTTCGACGAATTGAGCCTGTATGGCGAGAGATGTGCGAACAACGTGGCTCGAAAAAAGGTGTAGCAGGCTGTGGAGAGAACCTGCTAATTGAAAGGTGTGTCTGTAAAGACGCTGCAGCCCATCAGCGCGTCCTGTCAATGGCCTGGATTGACTACCGGAAAGCTTTCGATTCAACCTCTCATAGACTTATCATCTGTCTGTTCGAAAGCTCGAAGGTACATCCACACATAGTGAGATGCATAGAGAGATTGATGCCTCTTTGGAAAACTAGATTTACTATCTCATCTAGAAATTATCGTGTGACAACGAACAACGTCACCTTCCAGAGGGGCGTCTTTCAAGGTGATACCATGAGCCCTTTGCTTTTTTGCATCACACTTCTGCCTCTATCTCTCGCACTACGAAATTCTCCTGGATACCTCTGTGGCGACACTAATCAGCGCGAGCATAAGGTCACTCATGTATGTTATATGGATGACCTGAAGATCTATGCCTCTGGTAAAAGCAAACTTCAAACTGCTATAAATATTGTCAAGAACTACACAGGAGAGATTGGGATGGACTTCGGCTTGGACAAGTGTGCCAAAATTCATCTGAAGAAAGGAAAGATTACTGGCGTTCCCAAGGACCCTGAGCTTGAGAATATAAGTGTTATCAGACATCTTAATACTGGAGAGACCTATACATACCTGGGCGTGCCTCAAAACCGCATTCAGGACGTAACGTCAGTGAAGGAGTCTCTCCGAAGCAGATACAAGCATCTTCTTCGACAGATTTGGTCTTCCAATCTGTCGGCGTTGAACAAGGTATCTGCGACTAACATGCTTGCCGTCCCGGTTCTACTCTACTCGTTTCGGGTAGTTCAATGGACGAAGAACGAGCTTAAGGCCCTTGATGCCATTACACGTAAGATCATGCATATGCATAAAAGCTTGCATATCAATTCGTCAGTTCCGCGATTATATATTTCACGCCGTCAAGGCGGACGCGGACTTCTGAATCTCCAGTGTCTTCATAACTGGATTGTTCTAAGTACAGCTTACATCGTTGCGAATGGCAGAGATCCTCTCCTAAAGATGGTCAGGAACCACGAGATGATTGGCGAAGGAGCGTTCCTTTACAAAGCCGCGGAGCAAGCGGCCGAGACCCTTGGCCTGAATTTTAACATCAGAAGTGAGGAAAGTGCATTACTTCATCTAGATGCTTCACTTCTAAAAACCAAAGTGAAGAAAGCAGAGGTTGAAAATTTTCACCAAGAGCTACTCGCCAAGAAAATGCACGGAAACTTTCACAGAAATGTAGAAAAACAGTCCTTGTCGAAGGAGCAAACTTTTGCTTTCCTCAAATCATCAGGGCTTAATTCAGGTACAGAGGGTTTTATTTTCGCATGCCAGGACGGTGTCATTTCCACCTTAGCATACCGTGAGCGGATTTTATGTCAAGAAGTTCCCAGTGATAGGTGTAGAGCGTGTCATGCCGAACGCTCCAAGGGAGATAGAGTTGATTGTCCGAAACGAGAAGTGCCAAATTTTCTGGAACTACGATTTTCGGGCAGCAGTCTCCGTTGCGCACTCGAGGCCTGACATTGTTCTGCAAAGGAGAATGAAAAAGAGGAGAGGTATCAAGACCTTAAAAGACAGCTACAACGACTGTACCCAAAATATTCGGTACAAGTAATTGTCCTTGTGATAGGTGCGCTCGGAGGTGCGAAACTATCACTGGTTCGTAACCTTAAAGCCATACCCGCGTGCCAAAAATATGCCAAGGCACTTGCGAGATGGATGCAGAAAGCTGTCATCCTTGGGTCGCTTCGTGTCCTCAAGAGACACGAAGATTTCGCCGGCCTGTCGTTGTGATTTCGTTGTTGCCTATGACCACCCATCTCACAGTTGTGAGACGTGGTCATAAGTGTGATTTACCGCGGTGCTACTGGGGGCTATTGACATTTTTTGGATGGCAGTTGCTCTTAGTGGGACCCTGCGGTGGTTGTTTAACTTTTTTTTAAAATTATATATATGTATATATGTATATTCTTTTTTTTTTATTTATTGCTATTCCTGTTAACATGGTATCTTTTGTCCTAGCCATACATCCATTTTCCCAATTGAAGTATACTCTTTTGTTTTCTTATTAGGACAATTAATGCTGATAAGTTCTGGTTTGCTTGTAGAATACAACCATGCTTGGAGAGAGGTTATTTGCGTCCAAAAACGAGTCTTCTTGTAGTGTGACTCTAACTTCACTTTTCTGAAAAGCTATTATAGATGGCCTGATTAACATAGTAACTTCGCAAAAAGAACTGGTTAAAGTTACATGTATAGGTTGGTTTGCTTCAGAGATGGTGTTATATGTAGTTTTTATACAGGAAATTTGTATTCTTGATTGGACAAGAAAAAACTTGTCATCATAAAATGATAAGGCTACGTACGGCTGTTTAGGTAGTATGTTAGCGGTTCCAGTTATATTTCCAATCAAATTTTGGTGTACTGCATACGGGTGTATTTTATACAGTTGATAAAAATTTCTTTCCAAAAGAGGGATGTCTATTGATATCATTAGTCTCTTTCAATGGTATCCAATGTCATATTTTCCTATTTGATGTAAATCTTTGGCTTTAATATTTTTACCAGGCAATGGAAATTCCTATTTGCCTATTTCCTTGTGTATTTTAATTATGATCTCTTGTAGTTCATTATTAGTTATCAGGGCTGAATGCACTTTCTTTTCTCTAGTATTTTCTATGATTTTTGAGCATTGTAGCAGGGTGTCAAGTAAATAGTCGAACTTTCGTTCTGCGTGTGCTGTCCATTGCTTTATGCAATTAAGATATAATAGGTAATTTATGCTCTTTTCTTGTTTTTGCATATTTTGCATAGTCTTTTCCAATAATGATTGCATTTTTTGTATGTAGTCGATTCTTACATGCAATTCTTCATATATCTCGTCAATCTCTGCCTTGACTATGTGCGTTTGTTTACCTAATAATCGGCTCAAATTATTTTGTTTGTCGTAGAGTTTATTGTTCATGTTTGCATATTTTTCTCCATCTTCTGAAGTCAGAACTCCAACCACTGGTCCTAAAATAGATCCTATGAATCCTAACATTGGCACTCGACGTTTAGGCACTGTTCTACGCAGAAATTTAGTTTCAGGCTTGTATTGTTGGATTTCGGAAAGTATTCTATTCAGATTTTCGTTTTCTATTTTATGAAGTTTAATTTTCAAGGTATCAAGATTTACTACATCACAGCAATCTTCCTTCATTAATCTCTCCATACACTTCAATAGTTCTACGTCAGTCGTATGGATTCCAGCCTCTCATAAAAATGTCCTGAATTTTCCTTCAAGGGTTGGATATCGAACTGCGTAAGACTTCCTGCAATGATTGGAAGCAGGAGGAATAAAATCCATTTCCATTTAGTGAACCTTGACGTTGAGTTGAGTTAAATAGCGCAAAATTAAAATTACAATGTTATTGAATTATATATATATATATATATATATATATATATATTATATTCGGTTTTGATTCCTTGGGATTCGAACCGAAGGGCCTATGACAAAGCCACCGGACGCGTCCTCGGGTTGCGGATAGAGGGTCCCTGTACCAAGGGTTTCTGCTGAATATGGTTACAATAATTAATAAGCAGTCGCGGACAATTGTCCAGGGATGGTCCCGAAGGAATAACCCCTAAGCGGAGGTGTAACAACCGTGCCGAAAGCTGAATGGCACCTGGGTGAGGTGTCTCAAACGGTGACTCTGGGATACCGGGCGACCTTTCAGAGTATCAGCCTTATCCTTGCACGCGGGGCTGTACAAGGATGGACTAACCCTTTTCCCTAGCTGCTCGTGGGAACAACAATGACAACACCAAACATAGTTGTAGGAAGTGCGGTTCAAAATAATCGAACGCGCAGGGCTCCCGACAATGGGTCGGACAACAATGCCGACTACCCTAGAGTTGGGGGAGCCAATCAAGACGGAGTCAATGCGGTTGACCGGCGGAATCTCATTACTTTTGGGTGGACGGATCGACTCAGGGACGACCTGCTGGAGTGCTATGATACCAGTATGGCCCCTGAACGAAAAGGTTACATGGCGCGACTGCATGCTCTGTGGTGCGAGAAACACCCAGAGCTCTCGGATTTTTCGCAAAAACGTCTGCGAAACCGTGCCGAGGACCTCCGGAAAAGGGGTTATATAAGCGGAGCGCCTACACAACCGCAGCCAGAACAAGCCGGCAACAGAGAAAGAGAGGCGACACTGAGACCAGCCTCGAACAGGCATCCAATAGAGGGAGAACGATGCTTCAAGACCCGGAGAAACATCAACATTCAGGTTTCTCCCAAGCCCAAAGATCTGACTGAACTGGATGATGAGCTTCGTGGAGATTTTTCCGAAGAATCCGACCTCTGGACTATCAATTGTAGTGTGTACAATGCAGCGAGAACTTTGGCAGATGCAAACCGTAAAACAAAACCAACGGTTGATCATAAGACCAAAAGACGAATGCATCAACTTAGCACAAAGATAGGCTGGGCAAGACAGTACGCGTCCCGCATTCAGTGTGTAATTGACTACATAACATCTGGCAGGACTTTCACTGCCAAGGTTCGACAGTTCACGCGCGAACTGCGGATCCGTCATCACACAATCAACAAGTCAAAGCTACTGACCATCAGGCAGCATATTGTTGACAGAATACGAGTACTATCTGACGCTAGGAGAAGTCTAGAGCGGAGAGAGAGGTGGGTCAGAGAAAATCAACAGTTTTCGTCTGACCCATCTCGACTCTTCCAAGACCCTCCAGTTACTGTCGACCATCCGCCCAAACCAGAGGAGGTCGAAACATTTTGGAGAGAAGTCTACGAAGTCCAACATCCACTTAAAGAAGGCTCAAAGAACATAAACAGCTTCAAGGAGCTGTGCAATGCCCTCATCACAGCTGAGGAGGAATGCCCACCTATCACTACCGAGGAGGTGAAAAACGTATTAAGAGGCATGAAGAACTATTCCGCTCCGGGACCAGATGGCATCAAGACCTTCTGGTGGAAGAAGTTTCCTTCAACCCACCAGCATCTGGCCCGAATTTTTATCTCATATCTAAAGTCGGAAGAGCCTATTCCGGGGTGGTTGGTGGAAGGGCGCACAGTGCTCCTGCCGAAGACGGGCAACTTAGCTGACCCTAAGAATTACAGGCCAATAACTTGTCTGAACACACTGTATAAGATCTTCACAGCTATCCTAAATGATAGGATTGTTCGGACAATTGGACCTGTATGGCGAGAGATGTATGAACAACGTGGCTCAAAGAAAGGCGTAGCAGGATGTCGGGAGAACTTGCTCATCGATAGATGTGTCTGTAAAGACGCAGCATACTATCAGCGATTTCTATCGTTGGCCTGGATTGATTACCGGAAAGCTTTCGATTCAACCTCCCATAGACTTATCATCTGTCTGTTGGAAAGCCTAAAGGTTCATCCACACATCGTGAGGTGCATAGAGACATTAATGCCGCTTTGGAAAACCAGATTTACTATCTCATCTGGAAAACATCGTGTGATCACTAACAGTATCACCTTTCAGAGAGGTGTATTTCAGGGCGACACCATGAGCCCTCTCCTCTTTTGCCTCACATTATTGCCACTATCTCTCGCACTTCGCCATTCCGAAGGGTATCTCTGCGGCAAACCTGGAAACCGAAAGCATAAGGTCACTCATGTATTTTACATGGATGATCTTAAGATCTATGCTAGGAATCAAGAGAAACTACATCTAGCTCTGAAAATTGTCAAAGAGTACACTCAAGAGATTGGAATGGAATTCGGGTTAGACAAATGCGGCAAGGTTAATTTGAAGAAAGGAAAACTTAATGGCATCCCCGAAGATCCTGAGCTCGTTGACAGAAGCGCTATACGACACCTTTGCGCTGGAGAGACCTATACATACCTGGGCGTGCCACAGAGCCGCATTCAGGACGCGACATCTATAAAGGATACTCTCCGATGCAGATACAAACGTCTCATTCCGCAGATTTGGTCTTCCGAACTGTCGGCGAGAAACAAAGTATCTGCAACGAACATGCTTGCCGTCCCGGTAGTACTCTATTCATTTGGAGTGGTTCCATGGACGAAGGACGAGCTCAGATCCCTTGATATCGGGCGTGAAAGGTTTTGCACATGAACAAGAGCATGCACCTTAAGTCTTCTGTTCCGCGACTTTACATCTCACGCCGCCTAGGTGGTCGCGGAATACTGAATCTTGAATGTCTTCACAACAGACTCATTCTGGGTACAGCACATATAGTTGCAAATGGACAAGACCCTCTTCTTAAAATGGTCAGGAAACACGAAGAAGTGGGAAAAGGGGCGTTTCTGTACAAAGCAGCGGAGGAGGCTGCTGAAACACTCGGCCTTGACTTCAATATTAGGGGTGAGCATAATGCATCAAATCTTATCCATCTTGAATACTCACTCCTGAAGGCCCGGATTAAGAAAGCACGGGAGAAAAACTTCCACGAACAGCTCCTCGACAAGAGGATGCACGGCATCTTCCACAGAAATGTGGAAGATCAGTCGATGTCGTATGAGCTAACGTTTGCTTTCCTTAGATCACCCGGATTGAAGTCGGGCACGGAGGGCTTCATTTTGGCATGTCAAGACGGTGTCATTTCCACTCTAGCATACCGTCGCCACATTGTGAGCCAAGACATTCCCGATGATAGTTGCAGAGCGTGTCATGCACACCCCGAGCATCTAGGACACATACTATCTAGTTGTCCAACTCATGCGGGAACGACCTACATCCAAAGGCACAATGCGGCACTAAGAGTGCTTTATTACCATCTCTGTCACTCTTATGGCATTAGCCCAAGTACCTCTCCGCTAAACGCTCCTAGAGAAATAGAGTCAATTGTCGAAAATGAGAGGTGCCGCATATACTGGAACTTCATATTCTCGACAATTGTTTCTGTTGCGCACTCGAGGCCTGACATAGTTCTCCTTGACTTCGAGAAACGAACTATGTTCGTTATCGAATTTTCGGCACCAGCTGACAAAAACGTCACAGCCAAGGAGAAAGAAAAGAAAGAGAGGTATAAAGACCTTATAAGGGATTTGCGACGGTTATACCCGGAATATTCTGTTAAGCTAATCGTCTTGATCATCGGCGCTCTTGGAAGTGCCAAGGTTTCACTGGTTAATAGCCTGAAAAGCATCCCTGCGTGTCAAAAAAATGCTGAGACACTTGCGGGGAAAATGCAGAAGGCGGTCGTCCTTGGGTCGCTCCGTGTCCTCAGGGTGCACGAGACTTTTGCCGGACCATCGTATTGAGTTCGTCGCAGACTGTAACCACCTATCTCACGGTCGTGAGACGTGGTTACAGCTGTAATTTTACCGCGATTTCGCTGGGAGCGGGTGCAATTTTTCAGATTAGCACCCGCTCCCGGCGAAATCCTGCGGTTGTCCTTATGACAAACTTTTAACTATATATATAATGTTTACAATATAATATATTGTATAGGTTAAAATGTCAATTTAGTTTCATAAGAAGGGCTTTATGGGGTTGAATATATCACATTACTATTGTTGCCTTCATTCATTGTCAGTTGTTCGACTGTCATTTTTTGCAAGACGTTTATTTTTCAAGATTTCTTTGCTACAAATAACTATTTGATGTCCCCTTAGGTAGCAATACTCGCAGCAATTTTTCCATTTTAATGGTTTAATTAGCATTTTCGTGTCGTTATCAAAGCATAGAACGTAATATAGAACATAAACGTAACATAGAACGTCTTCGAGTTGATTTTCGAAGACTTCGACACATTTAATTGAGAATTTTCTGGCATTCTGGGGTCCCTCCGTTCGGTATATGCTATAATTGGGTTTTGAGGGATCATATTCTGCGGTCAGCTCTTCCAACGGACCTTTAGCAAACTTTAAATGATCTATTTCGCCTTTCGGTTTGATGGTTGAGGCGTACATTTGCCTCTTTGGGAGTTTAGTCGGTATGATTGACTCGGTCATCCTGTAAAAGGAAATATTATGTTACTAATTAATTTTTTTTATGAAGGTTACTTGTGAACAACATTCAATTTATATACGTCTTTTTGGAAGCGTTTTCCGTCTGGGGTTTCTAAAATAGCAGTGTGTTTGTCTAGTATTTCTACAAATGTGTATGGCCTATGACTTTTACTTGCTATGATCCGTTTTACCCCTCCCCATTAACCGTCTCAGCGGACGCTTCAGTCTAGCCAGGGTTAGGTATTTAGAGACAATTAAAACAGATCTTTTAATTAACAAAAAGTATCAAAAAGTATTTATTCCCCACTAAACATTACAATTCTAACTTATGTGCTAGTGTCTTGTGTGACGGGTGTGGGAGCGTGTGTGAGCGTGCGTATATTTGTGTGTGCGTAAGTTACAGTGTTAAGTGTAGGTGTCGAGTGTAACGCGGCAACAATATTACGTCTGTTTGTGACGAGTGTGACTCTAGCAGTTTAAGTTTGATGTCTGATGAGATTGAGAAAAACCGAACGGAGGCAGGAGGGATTGGATTCTCTTTTATTTTTATTCCGGTTCCTGAAATTGCAGATAAAGAGAGAATGTTGTAAGAGTTACAGATAATTAATCGACAGTAATCGGTTTAACAATTATCCGCGCCGTAGATCTTTCCCTCCACGGTCGGTACGGTAATTGTGGAAAGAGAGGTTGAAGTAGGGAACGATACGGTACGATAGGTATGTCGGTAATGTATCGGTATATCTATGACAAATGGTAATCATAGGTGCGCCTATAGATTAGCATTTATATCGGCGAAATTGGCATCCACAGGTGTGCCTGTTGGGTGCGAATTTATTCCCATTTCTGGTACTTTTAAACGAAATTTTTCTAAGTGTCGGAAATGGTGATAAATGTTAACTACAGGTGTTCCTGTCGGTAACGTCGGTAATGCGCGAAATGGCAACCACGGGTGCGCCCGTTGATTGATATTTCTACGGCTTTCAGAATTGACAATTAGAAGTGCTCCTGTCAATTCTCATCTGCGAGAATAACTTGAGAATGGCAAGTATAGGTGCTCCTATACCTTGCGATTCTCGTTGGTACTCCCACTACCATAGGTGCGCCTATTGGTAGGGAGAGCGCGACTCTTCCGTGGGCACTAAAAGGGTTAGTCTCCATGATACCTGTCGGTTCGCTAGAAGTGGGAATAGAGAATCGCTAGGCTCGGTGACGAGAGCCCGGTTAACGTGTGCGTTGATAACGCACACGTGTATAACCTTTCGTTACATACTGTCTAATTTGTTAGGCTTAGTTTCCCTTTTTACATACACTTTATCTCCCACTTTTCCAATGAAAGGGTTTATTTTACTGTCATAACATTGTTCAGACCTGTATTTAGCATTAATTAAGTTCCTTGACGCTATGGTTTTGATTTCAGATAATCGTAGTATTAAATCTTTTAAATAAGACCCGCACGTTTTTAACTTTTCACATGAAGGGAACGAACTAGGGGTGCGCGCTATTTCTCCGAATACTAATTCAAAAGGTGTAGTTTAGTTGCTTCGTGAATTGAAGTGTTATAGAAAAACATGGCCTATCCCAATCATTGTAGTAATCAGCGTAGGATCGGATATAGTCAACTAATAATGCATGACTTCTTCCTAACGATCCATTTGATTGAGGTCTGTATTCTGAAGTAGTTATTTGGTTAATTCCAAATATTTTATATAATTTTCGTAGAAGGTTACGTATAAAAGCACTTCCTCGGTCGGTTAGTATGATTTTTGGTGCGCCATATTGTGGAAATAAGTTTTTGGTCAGAGCATGAGCTATTTTTGGTGCCGTTATGCTTGGTATTGCTACATCAATACGATATTTTGTGTATGGGTGTATCCTTTATAATCACGGTTTCGTCAGTTTTGGCTCGAATTATTTTTTGTTCTTGATAAATACTACATTTTCGAACAAAATCCGTAACTTGCTCTTTTACTCCTGGCCACATGAATCTTTCACGTATTCGTTCATAAGTTTTCTTGACTCCTTTATGTCCTCCTATTTTAGTTGCATGATTTTCAATTATTATCTGATTGCGATCCTCTTCAAGGGGCACATACACACTCCCATAGCATACCATGATTTCAATATCGCTATCTTTGAAAATTTTCTTTAAAGTATTCAAAATAGTGTTTTCAGGCAGGCGATCAGTTAAATCTCTATGATTTGAAATTCTCAAAGACCAAAGATTTTCTTTTTCTAAAGCCACGTATAAATTATGCAGTCCAATTTTCAGATTTGACTCACATAAATGGTCAAAGTGGTTTTGTTTTATAATAATTAATCGTATACATTTTATAACGGCCTCGAGGGGTTATTAGAACTTGACCTACTATCCGTTCACTTTATGAAGGCTGCTCCGAAACAGTTGCACATTTTGTAATTTACTCGTAAGAAAAAAATCGCTAAAAAACGCAGCTTATATTATGATAAAGCTCATTTTATTGCGCTTAAGACAAGTCCCCATTTGTTTATGTACAAAAATTGGTGTGGAAAATATCCTTCGCGAAAAGATAAAAACCGTGCTTTTTTTCGCGTCACTCTGTCCTTGCTTGACTTTCGATGACGACATGTTTGAAACGAACAGTGTAAAAAATTTGAAAAAAATCATATAGATAAAATGAATTCAAACATGACTATGCTATCTCTGGTTATATACGTAGTAGAGAGTTATATTTTGGCAGAGATAAGGTGGGAGATTGCCGATCCCATACATTCAATTTCGAGTGATTATCCGCAGCGCCCCCTCTGCACCTAAGCTTTTTCGAACTAAAATCAAAGCGCCCCAAATGCACCTAGCCAGTTTACGAACTAAACTAGACGATAGACGCTCCTAGTTGAGTGGTCAAGCAGGGCGGCATTTCTTCAGTTTGATAACGTCGGTAGAGAATATGAGAGTGGGTAATTTCGCGTCTATCGTCTATTCTAGTTCGTAAACTGGCAAGGTACATTGGGGGCGCTGTGATTAAAAAGTTGCCATAAAAGAATTTGGAAGACTTTAAAATATAGATTTTGGAACCTTTTCAAGAATTTTCAAGGGTTTCAAGAAAATAATACAATTTTCTTAAGATTCCTGGGAAAGTTTTAAACGCTTTTTTTTTATTTTGGTAAATAATTTTTAAATAAAATTCAAAAATATTTTAAAACATTTTTAAACATTTCAAAAAATGAGACAAATGAAGAATCCCGAAAAAGAGTCTTATTAATTATTTTTGTACAACACGGTGAAAAATGGTTGAAAATAAACAAAAGTTATTGAAAATTAGTTGTTTTTTTTTTTTTTTTTGCTGAAAATGTAACATTTTTTCTTAATTAGTTTTATGGTAGAAAATAAATCTTCTTGTTTGAAAATGTATCTTTCGTATCGAAAATTTAACTACTTGGTTAAAAAATCATCTTTTTGATTGAAAATGTAACTATTTTTTGAAAATTCGTTGTTTGTTGGTTGAAAATGTAATCGAAAAATCTTAAGAAAATTTTTTCATTTT
Source organism: Andricus curvator (assembly GCA_932195095.1). NCBI lineage: Eukaryota > Metazoa > Arthropoda > Insecta > Hymenoptera > Cynipidae > Andricus > Andricus curvator. The sequence continues at coordinate 122,816 of CAKNYM010047798.1, forward strand.
CCTCAAAAAAAAACATCGTTTGTTGAAATTGGCGAAATTTATTGAAGCACAGTTCGGTCGAAAAGCTAATTTTAACTGAATAAGTTATTCATTATTCATTTTATACTCAACCTGGATGACCTGGAAAAGTTTTTTTTTATTCAAAGATTGATTTCAAAGACTATTAGTCAAATTCTTAATAATTGCATTGATACACCACCACGAAAAATGGTGGAAATTAAACATTTATATTGGAAATTAGTGTTTGTTTGGTTTAAAATGTAACTATATATTTTATTAATTCGTTGTTTTTTGGTTTAAAATTTAACTGTTTGGTTAAAAATTCTTTTTTTTTCTTGTTGAAAAGTTAATTTGTCAAATTTGTTGAAAGTTTTTGAACACTTAAATTCGAGCTAAAAGTATATTTCGAGAATTGATAACAAGAAATCACTTTTTATTAGTTTGTTCTTAAAGTTGTATAAGTATAAGTTGCCTAAGATTCTGGAGAAAATTCAAAAGATTTTTGAAGATTTCACATACGTCGAAAAAAAATCTAGAAAATTTGAAAGTAATTTTTTCTTTATTTTACAGGATTTAAAAAATATTAGGAAGAATTAAGAGTCAATTTTTAAATATCTTATAAATTTTCGGAACACTACTTAAGTTTTAAAATATTTTTAATCTCTTCAAAACTCGAATGTTTGTTAAAAATTGGAAAATTCGAAAATTTTTTCTAAAAAATGCCTTAAAACCTTCTTATACAATTTTTCGTATTCTTCCAAAATTGAGGTGCCGGATGCAAAAAGGAGATATAAAATTATTCTGCTGGAGTGGGGAGGCCCCTGGGCACTTGAGAATATAGTTTCGAATTTAAATTTTTAAAATGCATATCCACATCGTAAATTAAATTCCGCATCTTTTTCTTCTAATGAAAAAAGTTATAGCTTCTTTATTTTCTGAATTATTTATAAAAAACTGTTTTTTTCTCTGATTAAAATATTTCGCCTTTTTTCACTTTAACTCGCGACGAAGTCGGCACTTTTTAATATTTTAAAGTAAAATTCATGAGCGGGGACGCGTCCGAAACTATCTTTTCGTTACGTTACGTTATCCAAAAAGTACGGAATCTTTTGTTTCCTTTCAGTTACGTTTTGACAGATTGGAACGAAATTAAAAACGAAATTGTTATAACTTCATATTTTACCCGTCTGCCTTTTAATATTTACATAAGGTGCATAAGGATTCGAATAAACTATTTTTTACAAGTCCCTGTTCATGAGAAGTATGCATTGACATCTTCTGCGACCGATGACGTTAGAAAAAATTGAAAATGTTTATTTTAAAAAAGTTAATCATTTTTTGCCGAGGCGTTGCACAATTCGTGCACAACCAACTTTGATAGTTTCGGGAGTCGAACGAATTTTAAGCAAGCAAAAACTGTCAGTGAGAAAGTTGGTCAGGAAGGTTCAAAGAAGTTTTCTGGAAATTTTTAGCTCAATTGAAATAGTAGTTAACACACTGTTAATGTTTCAATTTTCCGGCGCGATCGATATCTCCTGCGTAGGCTGTTCCATGCTCGGCAAGCCGTTGTTGCCCCAGAGGTGAACTCAGCCTTAGAGTAGATAAGAGATTTTTTTATTCAAATGCAATAAAACGTGGAAAATCACGGTTTATAATAATTCTTTTGTTTTCTTTCTGATTAAAATATTTAAACGTTGCCGCTTCTAGAGACATGAGCTTTCTGATTTGTTTAAACCAAAAATAATCGTTGAAATATTACATAATATTTTTTTTAAAGTTATATCTGAATACGTATTATGAAAGCTGTAAAAAATTTCATAATATAAATGCAGTGACGGTTTTTACTTGAAAAAATTAGATATGATTTTTGGAATAAATCTACTATTGTTTTAAAGTGATAATCATAAGCTTTAACTAGAGAAAGTTTGGTTTATTTATTATATATTTGGTTTATTTATTATATATTTTTATTTTAATACTACCAAAAATTTGACACTCATGATTCTGAATTATCACTACACATTTTATGTAACTTAGAATCAGTCTTGATTTCACGTATTTTAAATAAAAATTATCTGTATCTGACCGGCTTCTGCGACGGAGTTCCACCGAACGTTGTGTAGTAACGTCTTACCGGCCGGGCCGCAGCCTACGAGAGAGAAAATCGAGCGCGTTGGAAAATTAAAAGATTAACAGTTTATTAGTTACTATTTCAATTAAGCTAAACATTTCCACAAACCTTCTTTGAACCTTCCTGACCAACTTTCTCCCTGACAGTTTTTGCTTGCTCAAAATTCGCTCGACTCCCGAAACGATTAAAGTTGTTTGTGCACGAATTGTGCAACGCCTCGGCAAAAAATTATTAAAATTTTTTCAAATGAACATTTTCAACTTTTGCTAACGTCATCGGTCGCAGAAGATGTCAATGCATACTTCTCATGAATTTTACTTTAAAATGTAAAAAAGTGCCGACTTCGTCTGGAGTTCAAGTGAAAAAAGGCGAAATATTTATATTTTATTCAAAATAAAAAAGCTACAACTTTTTTTATTGTAAGAAAAAGATGCGGAATTTAATTTACGACGTGGATATGTAGTTTAAAAATTAAAATTCAAAACTTTATTGTCAAGTGCTCAGGGGCCTCCCCACTCCAGCAAAATAATTCTATATCTCCTTTTTGCATTCGGAGCCTCAATTCTTAAGAAGCTTCTAAATTTTTTTCAAAATACTAAAAAATGTATGCACGCCTAGCTTGAACCAGTTTTCACTGAAATGAGCTTTGCCTGTCCACGTTGCCTGGAAATTTCATTTTGAAGTTGACTTCCGACTATTTTAAGCCTAAAATTAAAAAAATCGTTAGGGTCCTTTTTGAAATAACTCATTTTTTTACATTTTATAGACTATTTATCATGTTTATTTCTTAGACAAAAAGTCATATGTGATATTTTTTTGGCTGAAACCCTGTAATTCGGTGACCAAAAAACACTAATAGTTTAGAAGATATGGCCTGTAAACATGATTTTTAAGTGAAATTTTTTTCGAAAATTTTAGTTTTTGTGAAATACCTTTTTCTCTGTGGATTTTACATGAAAACCGATTCATGATAAATGAAAGCAGGTTAAATTATCTACAAAAACAAAAAAAAACTTTGCTCTAGCTCTAATATTACCGCAATTAGAGCCGTTCAAAGTTGACACATTTTTATTACACTCTATTCGACACTAAGTTTATTGTAAATAAATTTAAATTAAAACCTTTTTTACTGCAAGCTGCTTGCTGTTCCAGGCTGTTTTCTCAAATTCTATTCTTTGGATGTCTCCTAAGTATTTTACACCTGAAAATTAATGTATAATATCTTACACGTAATAATTGTAAAACGAAGTTGAAACTAGAACTGTTTATTAACTCAATGAATATTGGCAATTTAATTTTTTTTTCTCGAGTGAATTACGGTTTTTGATCTACTAGTCTAAACCCAAATGGTTATAGTCTTCCGCTTTGAAAAAATTCCTCTCTAGCTCCGCTGGGATTCGAATCTGTAGAACTGGGTTCGAATTCCAGCGGATAGAGAGGAATTTTTTCACAGCTAAATTATAATCATTTTGTTTTATACTAGTAGATCAAAAACCGTTATTCCATGGACGGAAAAAAACTTATTTGCTACGCTAGTCGATAACATAACATCAAAACTCAAAGGTGATTTAAATATGGCGGCCTTTGAATTCGCACATAGCTCTCAGTAAACGAACACCATACTCTGGATGACTCTTGTAGACTTTGTATCTCTGCCAAATCACTCTAAACTCATGGTGTACGGATTCCATAGCTTGTTCGCTAAAAAAGCTCAAACCCATTGTCTTTTGGTCACAAAATTCTGCTACATGACAGAAAACCGCATGGACTTTTGGTGTAACCGATATTTGTAAGTCCAGGTAGCTTCTCTTGAAAGCCGTAATATGCATTTTAAAATTGGGATCCAGATATTGACCAAAACATGCTGTAACTACATTTTTGAAATCATCAAATACTTGCACGTATTTCAAGCATCCCAGAGGACTATTTTTACGCAAAATATCTGTTCGATCTAACAACTTCTTGCAAGAATTGCCATAGAAAGCTGGACTGCCATGAGTTGCTCCTCTCTGGACGTTACATACCTTAGCCCAGAATAAAGTTACTGCATTAAATTTACTTAACATGTGGGTGAACAGAGTATTAACAACACCCAGCATTAAGTGCAGATCAGGATGTGAAATTATTTCTAGCAGTGTCGTATGTTCGTTTCCCGTAAAAACTGGAGGATGAATGCAATTTTGATAATCCTTTGTTTGTGCTTTAATTGAACCCGCTTGTTGCCATTGAAGGTAGTTTTCTGGAATGTTTTCAATTGTTCTCAAGTTACCACCTTCGCTGAGTTCACTTTTCTTGGCGTATCACCATGGTAGCGGAAAATTCTATATTTGGCAATGTAAAACTATCAAGAACAAACTTAGTTCTATATCAACTATTTTACACCTTAATTGCACAGAAAACAATTTATTTACAATAAACTCAGTGTCGAATAGAATGCGATAAAAATGTGTTAACTTTGAACGGCTGTAATTGCGGTAATACTATATTAGAGCTAGAGCAACGTTTTTTGTTTGGTTTTGTAGATAATTTAACCTGCTTTCATTTATCATGAATCGATTTTCATGTAACATCCACAGAGAAAAAGGTATTTCACAAAAACTAAAATTTTCGAAAAAAATTTCCGTTAAAAATCATGTTTACAGACCATATCTTCTAAACTATTAGTGTTAGGATATTGTTTTTTTTTAGTTTTTTCCGAAATTTTGTCTTTTTTTGCACTTTTTCAACATTTTAAAAGCGTTCCGAAGTTCACTCGATATTGAGCATTTAGAAGTTTTGTTTGGTGACCAAATTACAGGGTTTCGGCCAAAAAAATATCACATATGACATTTTCTCTAAGAAATATACATGATAAATAGTCTATAGAATGTCAAAAAATGAGTTATTTTGAAAAGGACCCTAACGACTTTTTTAATTTTAGGCTTAAAATAGTCGGAAGTCAACTCCAAAATGAAATTTCCAGACAACATAATTCAGTTTTCCTACAAAATGTTTTAATTGTCTTAAAATATTTTAAATTCTGTTCTAAATAAATAATTCTAAAATCTAAATCATTTGAAACTTTTCCAAAAATCTTATTATCGGTACCGGTAACTATTTTGTTACGGGTACCGACAGTTTACAAATTTCGTAAATTAAGATATTGTACGTTTTTGTCAATTATTTCATTTTTTTTTATCTCTTTAAAAGTGTGAAAAAGTTTACAAATTGTATACTGCGGCAGCACATTGTTAATAACAGCATTATTTCCTAATATGGACATATAAAATAAATATAATATTGAGAAATCATATGAAATTAAAATGTTCTCTTTTATCACGAAATAAATCACTTAATTATGTAGAAACTTTGATTTACACAACTGATGGTGCAGTACATGCGTAATATTTATTAATAGACTTAATTAACAGACAGTTATAACATAAACAGGCTTTTCTGAGCGACTGAGTTTTTTGAGTGCAACTAAACAAAATTTAGCTGCAAGAAAAAAAACCGAACACATTTGGACAAGCACAAAAATAGGATTCATTTTGGAAAGAAAGCCCGCTTTAAAAAGTCAAGAAATAAAAATTAATTGTTCTTTATGAGGAGATTTACAAACATGTACTCTTCTTTTCATATCTTGCTTTGTTTATGAAATCATTAATATTAGTATATTTTTGAACAAATGAAAAAAATATAAATAAAAAATAAACTATTTTCCCTTTCTATGATTATTCATTAAATTATTTGAGCAAAATAAAATATTTTTTTTTATTGTATAATCATTGACCCATTTTTTGAGTATATTTATCAATAATTTAATACGTCTACTTGCTGGGTATTTAACTCTTTTTATTTTCAAAAATTGTCTATCATCATAATAAAATTTGGTTCTTAATTAGTAAAATTTGGCTCTTAAGTCTGCACTTTTAATAAAAGACAAGGGTAATATAATACATAAAAATAATGGACTCTGGTGGTAAATAATTGTGCATTTTTCAGTTAGTGTTCATGGTAATTCCTCAAGCAGAAACTTCAAAGGTAAATCATTTCAGAAATGGCTAACTTTCATCATTTACCGATGCGCAACGTGCACCTTCAAAGTAACTCTTAGGTGCATCCGCCAAGAGGGCGCAGTTATCAGCGCATTTTTTCAAATTTTCTGATATTCTCTTATTCCATTAGATCGGCAATCTCCCACCTCATCTCTGATTTTGGCTTAAACTGCTTGGAAAATTTCAACAAATGCAATCGAATAATAATTAGGAATAAACATCTTGAAACCTATTAATTAATAACAAATAATCCTGGAGGACCGACGAATGGTAGGGTGGGTGTGAGGACATAGCGGGATACCATAGCTGAAGGGTCTCCTCATTGAAAAAAGGTAGTTACTGCACGAAAAGTTGCTATTGGAAATCAAAGTATATTTTTCCTCTTTTCAGAACTTGATGAATGAGCCGACCCCCTGAGGTCACCCTTTAGCTATGGTATCCCATAGCAATAGTCTCCTCACACCCACACTACCATTCGTCGTTCTTCCAGGATTATTTGTTATTAATTAAAAGGGTTTTAAGATTGCTATTCCTAATTGTTATTCTATTGTATTTGTTGAAATTTTCCAAGCAATTCAAGACTAAATATAACTCTCTACTACGTATATTACGAGGGATAGCATAGTCATGTTCAAATGCATTTTACGTTAATTGTTATTAATATATTGCAATTTTGTTTTCATGTATGTATAGTTAAAATATGAATGCATCTATATGATTTTTTTCAAATTTTTTACAAATTGCAGTTCAAAGATGTCGTCATCGAAAGTCAAGCAAGCACAGAGTAACGCAAACAAAATCACGGTTTTCATCTTTTCGCGAAGGATATTTTCCAAACCAATTTGTGTACCTAAACAAATGGGGACTTGTTTGAAGCGCAATAAAGTAAGCTTTATCATGATATAAGCTTTGTTTTATGCGATTTTTTTACGAGTAAATTATAAATAATGTGCAGCTGTTTTGGAGGGGCCTTCGTAAAGTAATCGGATAGAAATTTAGGATTTTGTTCTTTAATTTTTATAGGATCAGTGGCCTTCATATTTATTAACAGTCGCCCTTTTGGCGTGGTAAACTCAAAATCTTCTAAAAGAAAATGAACCTAATTTCTTTTTAGGTATGTTAAGTTTTCTCTGCAACTTTGTATCCTTGGGGGATGCATTACTATTAGAAATTTACGTGCATATGGCAGGCTCTGATTAACTTTGAACTATTCAGTTATTTTTTTTCTTCAATTCGCTGTTTCTCCTTTCTTCTTCTGACGAACTATTCTCACTATCACTTTGCGGAGGGCTGACTGTTATGATGACCCCTGTGTGTGTTTCTTCTATCGGCTCTTCTGGTTCTCGCCCTTCTTGAGCGGTTTCTTCTTCAAATAATTCTTGAATACGTTCTGCGGATTTTCGTGGATCACTCTTGGGTAATTCGCGAGATGGGAAAGCAGCTGAAGGTATACAAAACTAGGTAAAAGACTTCATTTCTTTTGAAGTATAGGAGGTACCGGTATATCGGGGTCATTGGAATCATCTGCCGAATCGGAACTGCAATCCCGATAATATGGTTGACGTTTATTTCTCATTTCTTCTACTCTGCGCCGGAGCAGGTGTTTGCTTTTACTACTTCATTTGCGCGGCTAGCAGGTCTTGGAGTAGAATAGGTGCATTGCTTGTCATCCTTGAGCTTGGAAACGGTCTTTTGCACTAATGAAGTTGTAGGTTGTGAAGTGACAGTTCTAGGTGATGTTCCTTTTTTATTATTATAGGAGATCGGTTTGAAGATCTCGTCAAAGGTTTAGTTCGTTTTTCAGTACCTTTTTTGCTTGCCGTGTTTGTACTAGTAGTAATCAGGGAGCTTTCTTTTCCTTCTCCTTTGAACTTTCATCTGAGGAACTTTCTAAAACAGGATTTTTAGAAAGTGCGTCGGCATTCGTATTTAATTTTCCAGGTTTGTATTTAAAAGTATATTCGTAATCCCTTAATTTTAAACGCCAACGAATCAATCTTTGTCCCGGGTCTTTGATTGAATTTATCCATTTTAATGGTTCATGATCACTAACTAGTGTAAATTCTTTTCCATACATATAAGGTCGATATTGATTAACTGCATATAAGACTACGAGACATTCTTTTTCAGTAGTCGAGTAATTGCACTCTGCTCCGTTTAATACATGAGAAAAATAGGACCCCAAATAAAAGGTACTCCTTTCTTTAGAAGATTGGCTACAGGCATCGTCTTTGCTGCAAAATCTTTAATAAATCTTCTATAGTATCCGGCTAGACCTAGAAATTGTTTTATATTCCTCGGCTTTTTGGATGTAGGGAATTTTTGCATAGCCTCAATTTTATTCGGATCGGGTCCCAGCTAACACAGTTACCAGCCTGAGTAGTCACATGCTTGTAACAAGATTCAGAAAACCAGTCACTAGTGACTTCCCTGATGGTCACCCAGTGACAACATATTTCCCACTCAAAGCAGTAACATGTTACAAGCGAAGCAGGTAACATTATCTCATCAGAATAATCACATGCTTGTAACAAAGTGATGTTTGGGAAAACAACGTGCAATGACAGATTATAACCTCAAAATACACAGCGTTTCGAAATAACAATTATTAATACTCTGGCAAAAATGTTAGAATGTGACATAATTAAGTGATTAATAATTTCCGGGAAAGTGATATAATATTATAGACTTTCAACTTGATGAAGTAACATATGAACACATATTTTATAAACGAAATAGCGAGAGTTTTCAGCTGAACCTTCACGAAAACGAAGTGGCATAAGTCACTTCTAGACTCTGATTAAAGAGGTTAGAACCCAAATGTAAATAAATAATGTAAATAAGAACGAAATATTGAATTTCAAATAATTAAATAAAGTATTTATCTTCTAATACATTTTTCATATGCAAAGTATTATTATTACTATTATGTTGAGATTACAAAGCTGCCTTCAAAAGTTTAAGTTTTCTATAATAGATATAATACATATCCATATACAATACGTATTTTATCCATAATTAGAAGCTTTTTAAAAATAATTGTGAAAAATTACAAGAAAAAAGTTTTTCAAGATTCCTAGGGAAATTAAAGATTATTTTTCATTTTGATAATTAACTTTACGAAAATATTTCGAAAAATTTCAAAAGATTCACAAAATTGTGAAAAAAGAATCCGGAAGATTTCAAGAAATTTTTTTTGATTTTGTAAAATTTTTGTAATATTTTAAGAAATATTCGAATCCGTTAAAAAAATATTTAGATGTTTTACAAAAATTTCCAAACATTATTTTTTATGTGGAAAACATAATTTTAAGGAAATAATTAAAAATATTTTAAAGCAAACAAAAAATTTGTATGTATAAATAAAAATTTAGAAGTAATTCAATCAATATATAATAATTATTTGAAATTACTTAAAATATGATGTAATTTTTAATTTAAACTCGAATTTAAAAAAATTTAAGTTTGAAAAAAAATTCGCAAATTTATTGATTCATTCTTTAATTGACGGCATTAAAAATGATAACGTGGATTCATATTTTTTTTAAGTGAATCTGAATCTTTGAACTGTACAATTTATAAAAGTTAAAAAAAAAGTTTATTTTGCAGTATAAATGCATTTAATTAAATGTTTGTTAATTAAAGCGTGTTAATTAAAGCTTTCATTTATAAATAAAAAAATTTTAATTCTAATTTTAAAAGTTCGTAATTAAAGACTTTTTAAATTTTTTTGACAGTGCAAAAGAGACCCAGGCAATAAGTATTACCAGTTTGTTTTCAAGTTATATAAATATAATTTTCCTAAGAATCTTGAGAAAATTCAAAAAGATTCTTGAAGATTTCAGATGTATTGAAAAACAATCTAGAAAATTTGAAAGAAATTTTTTTTACATCACAGGATTTTACAAAATATTAGGAAAAACTCGAGTCCGTTTTTAAGATATTTAGGACATTTAGATGTTCAGAAGAAATTTAAAAATATTTCATAAATTTGTAAAAATCTTTTCAAATTTTCAAATATTTCTAATCTCTTCGAAACTTCTAAAATTCCTGATTATATTTTAAACACACTTCATTTGTTTTTAAATATGGAAAAATTTTTCAGAATTATAACAATTTCCTTGAAATCTCACAGATTTTTTCCAACCTGCGCTCACAAAATCCTCCAACCCAACCATCATTGTCGCGAAAGTCGGCAATCAACAACTGTGAGATAAATTCATTGAGAGACGTAAGGTCTTTAGAGACTTCTCTACTGAAAACCTCCGGTGGCCGAGCAAAGATAAACACCCTGTTTATCTACGTGAGGCCCTGTCACCTTTGAATCGGAAAATTTACGCCATTGCCTTGGGTCTCAAAAGAGAAAAATTAATCAAATATCTTTGGATTGCGGGTGGAAAAATTGTTTGTCGCAGAGAGGATGGATCTCCGCGAATTTACCTGGCTAATTTGCAGACCGTCGAGGGACTTAAATAGCAACTACTGCTTCCTAGTATCATCCTAAGTATATATGTCGGTAAATATAACATAACTTGTCAATTAGACCGATTTCCAACTCATTTACCATACTCAATAATTTTTTCAATTAAAAACTTGAATTTAATAACACAAAGGTTTCTCAGTTATTCTAACTGTTCTAATGGAATTTATTATGTTCTACAAAAACATCTGTTAAATCAAAGTAATCCTGACTATATTGTGTTTCATTTTTTATCTGAAAGATCTATTATTGTATCGACTGCACGATATTCTATAAAAAATGCTAAGATTGTTTCTCGCTCTATTTTGGAGATTTATCCTTGTACGGTATACTTAAATTTTCGTGCTTCAGTACAACTGAAGATTCTTTTAGATTTATATCCACACTGTCACTTTAGCAACTATTTGACTATACTTAACCCTATTTGTAATTACTTAATTTAGGCTCTGTTGGTTATTGATCATGTCATTTCTATTGCTACTATCTTTTCCTATGTGCTACCATTCTTTCAGGTAACTTGTAAATGTAAAATGTAACCATTTTACATTTTCAATGGATATCTTAAATAATTGGCATGTTAACTATATAATGCTTATTGCTTTTATAATTTTTACCTTTATATGCGCCTTATTCCCTGTTTTCATCTGTAATCATGTGAACTGGATTTTGATGGTTAACACATTTCAGACCCTTCTATATTTAACTATACTTGAACGGTTCTTATCACTGTCAAAATGGAAACCTTAAATATTTGTCACGTTAACGCTCAGTCTTTACCTGCCCATTTCCACGAATTCAAACATCATTTTATGTCCTGTTCCTACCATATCATAGCCGTGTCTGAGACCTGGCTTACGCCTAACATTCCATCTAGCCTCATAGCACTTGATCATTACACACTTTTCCGCAGAGATAGAGATGAGAGAAGAGTGGGTGGGGTCTTTCTCTACATTCATGACAGCTTAAGGGGTGTACAGGTTGGAGTGTGTCCTCCTGCCAATTACCCTATTGCTGAATACCTTTTTATCAAGGTATCTTCGTCTCATGGCAGCATGTTGGTGGGTGTGATTTACAAACCTCCTAATGCCTCCTACTGTAGGGAACTTGAGACTGATATTTTTGACCTCATACCAAATTATAATAACATTGTACTTACTGGTGACTTAAACACAAATCTTAATGCCACTAAAAATTTAACTAACTATTTAAAATCAGTAGTGTTCTCCGCCGGATTATCTATAGTTCCACATAATACCACGCACCACACCGATCATTCTAGTGCATGGATTGACATGATGATTGTTGATGATCTAGACAAGGTATTTTCTTCTACTCAACATTCAATCTCATTCCTCTCAAACCACGACCTTATCAGCATGCAATACCACTTCTCCTTTGATCCTTCCTCTAGTATAACCCCTCTGTCTATACGCAATCTCAAAAATATAAATGAAGCCGAATTTCTCGAGCACCTCTCCACTTATGATTGGAAAATAATTTTTATTGAAAAATATATAAATAGAAAGGTTATTTGTCTAACAAAATTTTTAACTTTAGCTTTTGACAAATTTGCGCCTCTTCATACCCTTAAAGCAAAAAAGAAGTCTACTCCTTGGATTACATCTTATATCAAAGACTTGATGAAAGAAAGATAGAAAAAACGTAGATTGGCTAAAAGAACAAAAAATAGTATTATTCAAGCCAAATTTCGTAAACTGAGAATCTTAGTTCAAACCAAAATCAGGGATTCATACAATCAATATAATTACAATTCTATTAAAAACAGGAATGAAAATGAAAACATCTGGTTTCTCTTAACCCTTTGCGGCATGGTGGGAATACGTATTCCCACCTGTTTTCATACTATTTTTTGCGATTTTACAGTAGTTTTTCATCGATTTACTCGAAATTTTTTGTAGTTTTATGATCATAGGAAGTTCAAGTATCAAAATTTGTAGACAATACTTTCAAATCGATTGTTAATTTTTTAATAATTATAAACAAAGTCCAAAAAACAAGCCAATATTTGATAAAAATTCATTATTAGCGTGAATTTTATCCAGATTTTCGTGAAAATTAGTATACAGGAGTTTTTCGGGTTGCTGATGAAGAATCTGTACTCAGATTTTGAAAATTCAAAACGGCGGATCCAAGATGGCGACCGAAAATGAATATTTTTGTATTATTTGTATTGTTAATTGATGTATAGGGGTTTTTAGATTTGCTAATGACGGATTCGAACTCAGGTTTGGCGGATCCAAGATGGCGAATTTTCAAAATCTGAGTACAGACTCTTGATTAGCGACCCCAAAAACCCCTGTATACCAATTTTCAAAAAAATCAAGAAATATTTCAAATTTTGGACGCCATATTGGATCCGCCATTTTGTATTTTCAAAATCTGAGTACAGACTCTTGATTAGCAACCCCAAAAACCCCTGTACACCAACTTTCATAAAAACATGTTTCTCTGAAAAATGTATGCCGCAAAGTGTTAAGACGACTTGGACTTATCCCTCCAAAACACTTGGCTCCTGATAACAATTTTTCACCTGCAGATCTTTTAACAGCCTTCACTACAAAACCCACACTCCTTGCAAATTGCACTCCTTCCTCTTTCGCAGTTCCCTCTACCTTTGATGATACTAAATTATTCTTTTCTGGCATATCGCAAGAAACCCTAATTAAAAATCTCTTAGAGGTTAAATCAAATGTTCAAGGTTCTGATGGTATTTCAATTAAAATGATTCGCTTAGCTTTACCAGTCATTTATCCTATTCTCCTGCATATCTAGAATGCATCTCTACAGGTGGGAATATTTCCTGATACTTGGAAAGAGGCGATCATTCGCCCTGTTCCTAAAATTTCTAACCCTACCTCTCTCAAAGATTTCCGCCCGATATCCATCCTCCGTGCCTTGTCTAAACAAGTAACTTGCAGCACATATTGAAACTAACAATTTAATGGACCCAATGCAATCTGGGTTTCGTGCCAGGCATAGTACTATTACAGCTACACTTAAAGTAACTTCTGATCTTAAACTGGCAATTGATAGAAGGGAAATAACGGTTGTTGTCCTTTTTGACTTTTCTAAGGCGTTTGATACAGTTAACCATAATTTACTATTGTCTAGGCTCAAATCACTTCACCTCTCAAATATGGCTGTGAAATGGTTTGAATCCTATCTTAGTAATCGTTCTGAAAGAGTACAAATCAGCAATGGCGAGCGTTCTGACTGTGGGGAGGTTAAGAGTGGTGTCCCTCAAGGTTCCACGCTTGCACCTACTCTATTTAATATTTATACATCTGAACTTGGTAGTGAACTTCGACACTGCAACTATCACAAATATGCTGATGATTTCAAGCTTTACCTCTCCGGGCCTATTGCCACTCTTAAGAGCTTACTTCAAAGGGTACATGAGGATATTGATTTGAAGGTGCAGTGGGCCTTGACAAACGGTCTCACTCTTAACCCTGCTAAAAGTAAGGCTATAATCATAGGACCTTCTTCCTCTCCTTCACTTGCAACAATTGCAACTTTGCCTCCTCTCTTGATCGATGGGCGTCTCTTCCCCTTTGTGGATTCTGTGAAAGATTTGGGCTATATTCTTAATCGCTCTCTTACATGGAATGAACACGCTGCGGATATCTCAAGCAAAACCTTTAGAGTCCTCCAACAGCTTAACAGGAATGAAGGATCACTTCCTACTTCAACGCGTATCCTCCTAGTTAAAAGCCTGATCCTTCCTTTCTTTGACTACGGCTGTGTGGTATATGACGATATTACTGACGAGCTGAATGCCAAGCTTGAGCGTACGCTTAATGCTTGCATTAGGTTCATCTATAACATCCCCAAAAGTGAACATATTACTCAGTATAGAGAAAGAGCAGGACTCCTTAACGTCGCCAAAAGAAGACAATTTTTTATGGGTAATTTACTTTATAGCCTATTCAGTAATGAAGCTCCGCACTATCTTCTCAACCTCTTCCATTTCATTGACAAAGATCAACCAACACATTCCAAACTCCGTGAAAGGAAAACAGTATTAAAAATTCAACCACACCGTACGTGTAAAATGCAAAGGTCCTTTGTTATTCGTGGTGCTCGCCTTTGGAATAAACTACCTATAACCATTAGAAATGCACCTTCACAATTTCATTTTAGCAAACTCCTTTTTAGTTACTTATTCAACACATCAAATCCCACCCTCGAAATCACACATTGGTAACACTTAAATTCATAATTAAAATATATATTAGTATGTGTATGAATGCGTATTTACTTTTAAGTATGTATATTTGCGTATGTATATTTATAGTAACCTTCTGTTTATATCCCGGATCCAATTTTTTGTATTATAGTTTAGTTCTTAACCTTTGTTAATATCTATTTTTGATTTCAATCGTCAAAACGATCGCCATCACATTTTAATTGTCATATGTATCACCTGTTCCTTATAGGGCTATTTAGCCCTAGGAACTTTTCATGAATAAATACAAATACATTTTTAGAAATCTTTTTAAATCTTTCAAAATGTTTTAAAATGTTTTTAAATATTCTCTGAGCATTAATCTTTAAAAATAAAAAGCATTTGAAATTCTGCTAGCAATCTTAAGAAATTTTTTTATTCTCTTAAAAGGTTTCAAAATTCTCACGATTTAAATTATTTTCCAATCTTTTCAAAACGTCTGATTATCTGTTGAAAAAATTCGTTTTTCCTAAAATTTTTCTAAATTCTGCAAAATGAAAAAAATTTGTCTAATACTTTCCAGATTCTTTTTCGGCATATTGTGAAATCTTCAAAACTTAAAGTTATTCTTTTAAAATAAAACCTAAATGATTTTAAATTTTGCCCTAAATCTTATTGTCAGTACCGGCAATTGTTTGGTTACCGCTACCGGCGGGGTATCAAAATGTTAAGAACGGAATTATTTTCCAAATTTAATAGGTTTTTTACAATTAACATTTTCTCTTTTATCAAGACTGCTTAGAAATGTTCAGAAATGTATTTTATTTTTTAAATGACTTGTAGTCTACAATATTATAATTTTAAATCTTTCGATTTTTAATTATTCAAATTCAAAATTTTGTGCTTTTAGAAATTAAACTTATTACACTAATTTTTTTAAACTAATTTAATAATACTAATTACAAAAAAAAACAGTTTTCAAATATCAAAGACTAAAAAAACATTTCTGATTTTCAAATTTAGTTTTCAAACGAAAAAAATGGATTTTATTTAATTTCAACTGATTTCAAATATCGGTGTTTAATTTCAAATATTTTAATTTTGAAACCAGTTTAATTTAAATTTTTATATTGTTTAACGTAAAAAGTGGTCAATTTCCGAAATTTAAGGCATTATTAAATCTACAACTTTTATTTTTAAACGTTATTTTGATTTTGAATATTTCAATTTTAAATTATTCAGATTCAGAATTTCGGGTTTTAGAAATTACACTCATCAGCTTTTTGCCTTTCCAGGAAATTATAAATAAATAATACATTTAAAATTGTCTTGAGAATCGACACCCCTTTTATTGAATATATCTATAGAAATTACTTTTTACTCATATTAGGAAAGCACATTTTTTCATCATCAGATTTTTAATACAAAACTCTATTAAAAAAGATTAATTATAGAATAATTTCATCGTATATTCGAAAGTTACATTTTCTAGTCAAGTTAAATCGAACGATTTTTTTTTTGACTTGCTTGAAAATTGGCCAAATATTGTAACTTTATACGTGTGTCGTGTATTATCATCAGTACTTGCCACATTAGTGAATGTTCTTCGATAAGAGATCACAATTGCTGTAAACCTATCAAAGTTCGACAAAAAATAAGCAGAAGCCAAAGATGAAGGGAATACTTACAAATTATAAATTTAATCATTTTTCCCATTACTTTTCATTATTTTTAAAATATCTTTTAAGACAATTGAGCACCACCTTGGACTTATTTTTCGTAAGATTTTCATAGAATAATTCAGTAAACAGATAGTCTATCTGTTCTAGTAGATACGGCACAATTGAAAATATAACAAGTTAATTTTATAAAATAACAATCACAGTTTTGCAAATATATTGTTGTTTACTTAAATATCTAATTATTTTTAAAAATACGTCTTTAAAATCCTTGAAAATTTATTTGTTATGCACTGCTTGTAGTAGCACATCAAAAATAAAAAAATAATACATTTTCAACAACAAAATTTTTACTTTGTTCCGGGATTGATTATTTACATTTTAACCTTAAAATGTGTAAATAATAAATATTAATTGTAAATTAATTTTGCACTTTTAAATTGTGCGGGGAATCGCGGAGCCAATGAATGCTTATTCCTTGCACATGCGCACGAAGTTTGAGATGGCTGTCGGCTGTTACCACCATGTTACTAGTCTGGCAGGTAACGGATGCAAACAGGCCTACCTAGTAAACTACGGCGATTATCCCGTTACCAGCTAGGAAACTGACATACAAGTAACAATTTTTCTCATAACATGTGATCACTTAGGAACTTCTCACGATAGTAACAGGTTAGCTGGGGTTTCACTCTTTCATTGCTGATTATATGACCTAGATAAGCAATTTCTTTGAATAAGAATTCGCTCTCTTGAGGTTGAATCGATAGATTTGACTCTTTTAACCTATTAAGGAGGCGTTTTACCTTCTTTCCGTGTTCTTCTCGAGTTTCTGCATATATTACTATGTCGTCGAGATAGACAAATAATTCTATTCCTTGCAGTACTAAAAGTACTTGATCCATCAATAGCTGAAAGGTTGCAGGAGAGTTCTTTAAACCTATGGGCATTCCAACATATTTATAATGTCCGCTTAGGTATGAAAAGGCGGTTTTAGGTCTACCTGCAGGATTTAATTCAATTTGATGAAATCCGCTAGCTAAATTAAAAACCGTGAAATATTGGGCCTTTCCCACCCAAGTGATCTAAAATTTCGGTAATATTCGGAAGTGGACAAGAATCCCTAATGGTCTTCTCATTTAATAAACGGAAGTCAATTACTACTCGGTATTTTATCTTTCCGGTGTAGTCCATATTTTTGGGAATTATTAACATGGGAGAGCTACAGGGTAGTTTTCACTGTCCAGTTGCACCTTCTTTTAACATTTTCGATAACAATTTTTGCTTCTTCTTCTTGAGTGGGAGAAAATCGATAAGGGCGAACATTAATTGGGACATCATCATTATTGTGTATTTTATGATTAAATATATATGTCGGGGGTTAAGTTTTCTCCAGTTAAGCGGAAATCTTCTGGGGTTGAGTAGTTCTCATCTGTAGAATACTCGTCTAGTTCATCCCCTGGCAGCTGATAATACTGAAAAGGAATGAGTTCCGGCGGGTCTATTTCAACTTCGAGGTACTCTTCAGTGGTATTTGTGGCATAAATTTGACAAATTGCGTTGGAATTAGCCATCACGGCTTTTCCCATTAACAAACCTTCCTTTCATTTTATTAAGGGCAATATCCTTGCTTTACTTCGTAGTTTAAATCTTCTAGTGGGATAACCTGTCGTGATCTAGCTTTTAGATGAATTTTTCTTAATCACATTCCTATATAATTGGATATTTGATCTTGCGCGATTTTAGACTCCTTATCGATAAAATGGATGGGTCTTGTATCGTTTGAATGAGTTACTATGGTATTATGCCAAAATGAAGTTTCTATTTTTTCTGGACGGGGTATTCTCGATCTAGAATTCCATCCATATTGATAGGAAAATCCGGTGAAACTACGTGAAAAACTGCCACAGAATTTTCTAAGGGTAGTTTTAGTGTGCCTATATTGGAAATTCTGATAGGTGGAATTTCTGTTACATGTATAGATTCATCTTCGGTTATTAACAATTCTTTATTTATAGAATTTAGTTTTGTAATATTAATCTCGGCTCCTGTGTTGACTAAAAATGAAGCTTTTGTTTCCACAAAATTGGAAGATGAAAATTCTACTACTGGGGATTGTCGGCTGAGCTTTGTGTGGAAGATTTTTCTCGTTTCATTAAGGTTTGTACGCTCGTTTAACGTTCTTCCTTCGCCTCGTCCGTCGCTGCATCCGGGCGGCGAGCGGAGTTGGAATTTAAAGTTTCCGTATTTGCTAAAAGGGGAGATTGAGAACGAGGTGCAGTATTTACTCCTCCGTGAGAATAATTGGAGTTTTGATATTCAATATTTTGCATTGGAAAACTTGGATAATAAGGACAAAGATTATAAGGCATATAAGGATGCTGATAAGGAGGATTATAGTTATTTCGATATTTAAAGGCCCCATGCGATTAGGGACGCTTTATTATTCCAGGCGTATTCTGTTTAGAATCAGAATTCATATATGAATCTCGATTTGTTTCAAAACGAACATGAGGATAAGGACTAGGACTACAGTCTCGTGATCCTGAATAACTGGGTTGAGGATATCTTGATTCACGATATGAATTTATTGGGTATTGAGGGTTCAACTGCTGTCTCGCTTCGTATTCAAGCGCGACTTTTAAAGCAGCATCTAGATTCTCGAGCTTACGCGCCTCTACCAAGCCAGCTATACCATCAGGTAGACCACGTTTGAATGCTTCAAGGGCACAATCATTTAGCGGGGTGATAACTGTTTAACATTTTGATATTTATTCAGGAGCCGCTCGAGCTCCCGATTTTAGGAGAATGACTCCATCAAAGTATTCACTAACATTTTCTTCTGGACGCATTCGAATGGTTGAAATTTCGTATAAATACCATGAATAAGTTTTACGGCCAACGGCGATACCACTCTGGAAACACCAGTTCTCGTAAGATCACTGAAGTTAAGCATTGTTGGGCGCGGTTAGTACTTGGATGGGTGACCGTTCAGGAAATACTGCGTCGCTGTTGGCCCGTCGTGGGTGTGGTGGGCCCACATTGGTAGTAAATATCCACCTAGAAACACTACCCGAATCGGGTAGTGAGGCAATGAACTTTCGAGTTCAAACTGCTAATCAATTTTTTTTATTTTTTTTTTTTATAAGTTTTACGGGGAGCAAAACGCTCTTTTAAATGTTTGACTAAATCAATAATTGTTGCAAATAATAATAATAATTGTGGATGCTATTTCCTGTCGCACTCTTTAAACGAGCTAATACGGCTTTGAGATATTGCGTTTCACAATTAGCCGGCACAGAAGATTCGCCATTGGTGATATCTTGAATAAAATCTCTAACGGGAATATTTTTTCCATCATAAGTGGGAATGTTTATAACCTCCTGTTGTACGGCAAAACACTGCCATTGATGCCATCATGGTTTCACTGAGTGTGCGGTTGATATCGCCGCCAAATGAGGAATATTTTGGAACTTTATTCTCGTCAGCAGGCGTTTTGGCGATATGTTTTCTTAAAAATGCGGGCTAAATCTTTTATCTATTGAAGAAATTCAGGAATTGATAATTGTAATTTTTTCAGAAACGATCTTCCTATTATTCCAGACATTTCGGACGGAATTTACTAGGTGGAAGCGTCAAAATCAACAATTTGATCTAAAATTGGGATCTGAACTACACTATTGTTGATAACGAAATTTTTGGAAAAATTAAAATTTTCGAGTGATTAATTTCGATGAATGATGATAATTTATTAAGCAAACAAATTTGTTAAGCAAATAATCAGACATTCACCTTCAATATTTGTTAAAAGTTGAATGGATTTATATGATTGAATGTGATGAATAGCTCTGCATTATCGACTTGAGCTTTCGAGGAGTAGAATGAAATAATGCCAACAATTCAGTGAATTATATAGCATGAATTAAAAAGTGTAATGGGATAAAATAAGATGATGAAAATTCTGTAGTCAGTGTCAAAGGAAAGAGTTAAAGTTCGCTGATTGGGTAGTTAATATGATACAAATTAGTAAAGGTTGCACCTTTAAATTAATAATTTTGTTTCGTATGTTCAAGGAAATAAGGTTTCTAATATCAAAACGAGATATCAGGTTGTTGCACTTGTTGGATTGCACAATTTGAAAAACAAAATAAATTCTGTTCTCTGGACTATTCAAAATTATTAAAATTACAACTTTCAATTAAAAGGGTAATTTTGATTTTGAAAATTCAGCATTAAATTTAAGAATAGATAAATTCTCTTGGTAAATGAAATGCAAATTGGATATATCACCGTGAAAAGATTAACATATCACTAAGTCGGTTAATTTATCCTTCAAGACTTCAATGAACCGATTGAAGACTAGATTCGACATCTGCTGTGTATTAATCGATAAGCTAATTTTTTAATTAGGAATTTTAAGCAATATTTTAAAATTTTTGGTGTAACGCTTGGTAATGGTGAAGGATTACCGACATATCAATTTGAGATATCAAGACAATTTGAGATGACGTTTTAAACCCTTCACTTGTACAATCTTGCTACAAAACAAAGAGTACGTACAATGTTAATTGAGGTTATTCAGTAGATTTATCAACGATGGCAGAGCTTGCGAGCACGCGAAGTATACCAACGCCTAACATTCACTTCACTGAATTAAAATTTTTTGAAGTTTATTAAAAACACTGAATTTAGAACGAAAGTGACAATCCCACCGCTACCACCATATCAGCTGTCTCGTCCCGAGCAAAAGTTGAGGGTAGTTTGGAAATATGAGAATGAGAGAGACCACTATTTCTGATTACGTCAGGTTGGAAAGACCTGCATATTATTTGATGTGGGCGTATAGTCACTAGCATTCCTGTGGGGATTGCGTCAATAAAGTTTTCGAAATAAATGAGGTGTAGTTAAAATTACAGATGGTTTATTAATAAGACAAAGAAATGATAATCAGTTACATAAAATAAACTTACATTTACCTTCCTATTCCAGAAAGGGCATAGAGGCCCTGGCGGACCGAACGAACGGAACGGATACGCTATAGCGTATCCTTATAGTATCCTCTCCGTATCATGCAAGAAAAACTCATTAAAAAAGAAAGTTAAGTTAAAAGGTCACTGTGTAATCGCAATAGTTTTTTTTGCAACATTAAAAACTTAAAAAATATATAATACTTATCGATGACGTGCGCTGAAGGCGACTTCAAACGCATCGTCGTTCAGTAACAGTTAATAGGCGTTATCCGTCGACGATGCGTTTGAAGTCGCCTTCAGCCCACGTTATCGATAAGTATTATATTTTTTTAAAGTTTTTAATGTTGCAAGAAAAACTATTGCGATTACTCCGTGACCTTTTAATGCAAAATTTCACGTAGAATCCGAATTTCAACAAGTGAAATGTTTATCTTCCTTTTTTAATGAGTTTTTCTTGCATGATACGGAGAGGATACGATGTGGATACTGTGAGGATACGCTGTAGCGTATCCGCTCCGTTCGTTCGGTCCACCAGGGAGTTGACCTGCCCATTGTACCTCCGATATACTGTAGAACAGCGACGGAATTCTACCGAATGTTTTGTATGAATTGACTTGTACGAATAATCGGAAGGCAATTCAAAGCTGAATCCTATCACGAACGTATAACCGGCGGACTTTATCCGGAAAGTAATTCTACGACGACCGAAAGTCTCAGCAGAAGGGACTTCGTTCAGAAATCGACAATTCGTTACTTATTTCACAAAGGTATAAAAGTACTCGACTTATTCACAGCGACTCGTAGATCGTAGATGTTAGAATAATTGCTGGGAACGTAAAAACAATTACTAGGTGTAACACAGGGGTTTTTATAGTTATTTTCCCTGTACTAAAGCTACGTGGCTAGGGGCACGTACTATTTGTACTGAGGCTATGGCACTATGAGTACGTACGTTTTCTATAGGGAATTTATCGCGTATGTCGTCTACATTGCTTTGAGCACGTACTATCTAAAGATTGAATTTTGAATGATTCACGCTAGTGAGTATTAAGCGAATGAATAATAATCGCATGATTAATAAGGTTTCTTCTACTGAAACTGTCGGTGATTGCGCATCTCCCCTCTTGACCATTCAGGAATACAGATTCTATGTGCTAACTTAACCGTAGTTACTATATCTAGTCAGACACTCTCGGTCACAGCTTGTCTGACCATATACATATTCATTCACTTTTACTATATGTTGTACATTATCAGGTGACTGATATGTTGATTATGCATCATTATGAAATTACATTTGTTTAGGTACATATATATGCTTATTATCGATATATCAGATTTAGCTTTAGGATTATCATTATTTTATGTATTAGGTTTATAAGTATATACACATGTATGTATGTATACCATTAAGCCATTTCCCTTTCAGGGTAGGCATATAGGTATATATAGTATACATATATATATATATATATATATATATATATATATATATATAATAGGTATATATTATCTTATATCGGTAAAATCCGTAATAGTCTTCTTTCATTAACCGCGCTTCATTAAGTTATCGGTATTCACCGCCCAGCTAACACAGTTACTAGTCCGAATAGTCACATAATTGTAACAAGATTAAAAAAACCAGTCACTGGTGACTTCCATGCTGGTCACCCAGTGACAATATATTTCCCACTCAAAGTAGTAACAAATTACAAGCGAAGCAGGTAACATTATCCCGCCATTGTAATCACATGCTTGTAACAAAGTGATGTTTGGAAACGCAACGTGCAATGACAGCTTAACCTCAAAATATACATCGTTTCGGAATTATAATTATGAATATTTTTGCAAAAATGTTGGAAAGGAACATAATTAAACGATAAATAAGTTCCAGAAAAGGGAGATAATATGTGAACAAAGCTTTTATAAAAAAACAGATATTTATCAGCTGAACCCTTACGAAAAAGAAATTACATTATAGAGGTTAGACCCAAAATGTATATGTATAAATGAAGATCGCTGCCGGCTGTTACCGCCATGTTACTAGTCTGACAGGGAACGGTTGCAAACAAGCCTCCCTAGTAAACTACGGCGATTATGCCGTTACCTGCTAGGAGACTGAGATACAAGTAACAATTCCTCTGATAACATGTGATCATTCAGGAACCTTTCAGGATGGTAACAGGTTAGCTGGGCGAGTCCTTATCCTTCAGTGGAAACACACTTTAATTAACTTGCAGTTTCTACTTTACCGTCCCAACTGCAGTTATCACAGTTAAATTCAAACTTAAATTCGCTCAGTTTACTCAGAGTAAGCTGGGTTGCGTCTAGTTAGGCGCTATGAAACTGCAAATTTTGGGGATATAACAATTAAATCATTGGTACGTCATTTTGTGTCCGTCCTAAAGCCGGAGTCAAATACACCTTTTTCCACAGTTACAATTTCTTAAATATGTTAACTCCGTTTATATTTATATTTATATATAATATAATATATTAATAATACACTATATTATATATATTACAGGTAAAGTATATAATCCAGAAATTATCTATAATCCCTAGGTATTATTCATAATGCCTGGTCATTTCAGGCAAGGTATGTAATGGAAAACTTATTATAAACATTGCTTAGGCAATATGTACAATCCCTAGCCATTATATATAATGCATGTTACGAGATGGAGTTTGCAAATTCCTTACCGTTTTCGGACTTTAACACTGAAGGTGCTCCAAGTAGAGTGAAAATGTGATTTAAATTAAGGGCTACATCTTCTGCTGGCTTTGATTCCAGAGCAGTGAAGACTACAAATTTCGTTAAATGGTCCTGGTGAACTAGAATAAATTTGTATGGACCATCCGGATGAGATTGAAACTAGATTAAGCCTACCTGACAGCGCGAGATAAATTCAGAAAATAGTAGAGGCTTGATGACCACATCCCTTTCTTAACAGCTGTCTGTTTCTGCTGATAAGGTTCACACACACTAATAAAAATTACCACATCCGACGAGTAACGTTTTTGTATTTACTATACAATTCTTCCAGCATTCAGTCACGTGCTCCATGTCCTATAGATGTATATGTGTTGCTTGAAGAACGTCAAAAACTTCACTTTCAGGCATGATAGATGAACTTTTCATTTTGTTGTACAACAAGTACATCGTACTTATATAAGTCCCAGTAATCCTGCGGTCTCTTTTTCCCGGAGGATTTGACACTATAGTCCCTTCACTAAATATTTGTACCGTTCGTCCGTCAAAAATACATTGTTCTTTGCTGCCGAATTTCGAGTTTCACTCAGCTTACCGTAAAATCGCTGTTTTACAACCTCGTTATGCCTTACATGTGAAGCCCTCTTGAACCTGGCTGATTATGAACATTGGTTGAGAATTTCTGCAGAAAATTGGGTACCTTTCATTCGCGTTAGTGGAGATAGGGGCTGTTGTGCCACATCTCGAAACAGTGGGCGGAGAACGTCTGGAAAGGTCCTATTGGCTGTCGGTAAGTTTTTATCACAGCTTCGAGCTTAATCGCATACACTCAAACATCGAGTTGGTTGAATCAATACAATTTTTGTTGTTTTAATTATAGATTATGATTATTATATAGATAACAAAATATTTAGTTGACCCAACTAAATTTTTTGGGTTTTTAACCTAATCTTTTGGTAGATGGAGTATTTGTTTGATCTAACCACTTTTTCATCTATATCCAAAAAAAAACATTTTTTTTGGGGCCAAGAACATTTTTTTTCTGAGTGCATCAACTTGAAACTAATTTAGATAGAATTGAAAATATAAATTTAACTAAATTGCCATTAGAATAGTATATATTCATAACTTGAGCTAGATCTGGCAGTGCTTACAATGCTTGGGCAATTTGTGAAATGGAGAATATTTATCACACGCTTTGCCTGGTCTCTTCTAGGCATCATACATGGTGTCCCAGCCTCAAGTGTATGCGTGAGCGGCAGTCCAACGTAGTGTAGTGACCGCTGTTCTGCCGTCTCTAACCCCACCTCGGCGCCCGCTTCAATAACACTGCGTTGGACTCCCGATCACGTACGCGCATCTGTTTATACCGCACTCCTGATTGGTCCAGCCTAAATATTTTATAACTCAAAACTAAAACTTCAACTGATTTTTGGAAAAGGAATTTTCGATTTACTCTTTTTATTTTGATACAGCTATGTAACTCCGGACACTTGAGTCTGGGACACCCTGTGTATAATGCCTAGGCAATCTTTGAAATAGAGAGTATTACATACTTCACCTGGACTCTGTTGGGGATTATATATTATACCTAGAGATGATATATAATGCCGGATTATATACTTTGGCTGTAACATATATAAATAAGGGAGCTGCACATCATGCGCGTGCCCCAAACCCATTTCAAGTAAATAAACATAGATTTACAAAAAATTTTATTCATGTTTTTGCTTAGGATAGTATATGTAGGGTGATATGGGACTAAAAACTAGGCCGTAATATGACATTGGGTAATACAGCCAAAGATATTATACACCTAGATGTGACAATTGGCGGCGGGGTGGGGATAGCGTCTTTAGTAGGCCACACTGTCGGCGAAAATTCCAGCCCTCCATCCGTGCTTCTTCATCCGCTAAAAGACCCATCCCCTCTCACATTTGCCGATAAAAGAAAGAGGCGCTGTCAGCGAAATGATTTTCACTAGATTATATAGTTTTCTGAAATTAATCATGATCACTAGAGCAATTAGAACTTTGTCTTGCCCGACGATCGAAAACAATAAATAGCAATAGTATATATAATACTGAGTGTCCCACTACCCATGAAACAGCAGGAAGTATGTAATAGTGCACACAAAAATAAACAAAAAAGTCCTCTAGCAAAAAGCTGTACGAAGCTTAGTTTAGGCATAAAAAAGCTTCAAAGTTGCGCCTAATCAAATAATGAGGAGCGAGCTTCGAGCTTTAGCGACCATTTGTACGTGTCCCAAACGTTCAGATAGTGTATGCATACAAATGGCCGCTAAAGCTCGCTCCTCATTGGCTGATTAGGCCCAACTTTGAAGCTTTTCTGTGCCTAAACTAAGCTTCGTACAGCTGTTTGCTAGGGGACTTTTTTGTTTATCTTTTTGTGCACTATTAAATACTTTTCGCTATTTCATAGGGGATGGAACACCCTGTATATTATTATTATTATTATTTTTTAACTTGTTCTCGGGTGAACCCGGTTTTTCATCATAGCCACGGACTAAGTCAAGTGACTGATGAGATGAGGATGTTATAAGTTAATTTAATACGATGTATTAAATCATTTGTCGATGGTGTAGGTACAAAATTAGGAGCATGGTGTAGTTTGCAGTTCGTCTTTCACCGCTCTTATGCTTACATAGCGGCCGCCAGTGTTGGAGGTGACATCAGTCGCATCTGGATGCTTTCTTAGAGCTACCATGTATCACTCCATAGATTTTTAGTTGCTTGCTTCCTGATGGTCTAGGAAGTTTCTTACAATGCGACAGGTGTTTAATAAAACCGCCTTCTGAGCTGCTGCCAGTACCCCACTGACTCCTAAATGTTCAAGATGTTCATTGCATTTTGCGTGCACATTGCCTATAGCCGAAATCACAAGAGGATGAACAGATGCATGTTTCCATTCCTCTATATTATTTTTACTTCATGCCTTAGCTCGCTATACTTGTGGATCTTGGTTGTATAGGTTACGTTTTAAGATTAATCAAGTATACTGCCGATCAGTGCTTGCACAAATTTGTAATGACCTTGTATATCCTGTTCCTCAGAGGAACAGGATATATAACAGGATATTTGAATAAATACAAATACAAATACCTGCAAATTTCGGTTAATTGGACAAGCAATGTTGACGATGTAGACTCTTCCACCTGGTTTTCTTGCATCACGATGTCAGGTAGATTGGCTCGGATGTAATGATCCGTCTAGATAGTAACAACCTAATATAAGATGTTATCTTCGTTTCCTAAAACGGGCATTGGAATGTATCTATAGAAAGTCATCCATTCTGTTAAGAGGCCTAGGTTTAGGGCAAGTCGTTGATGTATAATGCCCGCCACATCATTATGTCTGTGCTTATATTCTCTTTGAGTCATTATGCGACAACCATCAATAATGTGCTCGATGGATTCGTTGGTATCTCCACATAATCGGCACCGGCCAACCACGTCTTGATGTAACACGTGTTTGCGATAGTTTCGATAGTATGGAGTGCAATAGTTGAACAACATGGATGCAAGAGAGGGCTGGCAGGTTGCATGGAAAACCTGCTAATAGACAAGTGTTTTATCCAGAACTCGATCAGATATCAACGCAATCTTTCCTTGGCTTGAGTTGACTACCGTAAGGCATTCGATAACATGAACCATGAGCTACTTATCAAGATCCTTGAGTGCCTGCAGGTGCAACCAAAAATAGTGAGATGCATAAAAGAGCTTATGCGAATTATCTGGCAAGAATAAGATTCAGGCGACCAAGATGCTGGCCGTTACTATACTGCTCTACACGTTTGGTGCAGTAAAATGCAACGTCGATGAGTTGAAGCAGCTTGACCGAATTACATGCAAGACGATGACAATCCATCGCTGTCATCATCCTAGATTTTCCGTACCTCAAATATACCTCCCCCGAGATAAAGGGGGTAGAGGCTTGCTAAGCTTGGGGTGTCTTCATCGAAGAATGGTTCTGACTACAGCCTGCTCAGTTCTCAATAGCACAGATTCTCTTATGCGGCTCGTACATCAACATGAAGTCGTCAATGCTGCGGAGTTTCTATACCGTGCCGCAGATAGGGCCGCAGAGGAGCTTGAACTCCCATTTGATTCCAGCGACACTACACATGCCCTAGCATTACTAACACTTTTTGTGCTCAAAAGTCGTGTACAGGAAACAAAACATTCGCTTCTACTAAGAGAAGATGTTGACAAGCCCCTTCATGGTAAATTTTACGGCATTATACGTGGGGAAGAGCTCTCGATGGGTCTGTCCAATATGTTTCTGAAGTCCGCTGGATTGCGATCGGAGACTGAGGGATTTCTTTTTACCTGTCAAGATGGCTTTATAGACACCTTAATTTACGGCGAGCGCATAACGTATGTACCTGTAGGCGATAAGAACTGCCGAGCGTGCAAGCTAGAGCCAGAAACACTTCGACATGTTCTCAGTGGCTGCTCAAAGTATGCATGCTGCGGGTACACATATACACAATGCGGTTCTAAAAGTGTTATATTACCATCTTAGGCACTTCTATGGTGTTTATCCATTGCCCATCTTGACATACGCCCAAGGGGAACTCGAGTCCATTGTGGATAATGGTTAGTGTAAGATCTCCTGGAATTCTACCACTCAACGTATCAGTGCTGCAAAGTCTGATATTGTCCTCCAAGTTCTGAAGAGGAAGATCATTTACTTGATTGAATTCTCGACACCAGCCGATAGTAATATCACGGCTAAGGAGAAAAAAACGGGCGAAATATCAAGCACTTCTTTTCCAGCTGAGCAGGCTGTACCAAGGCTACAATGTCCATCTTGTAGTTCTCATAATTGGCTGTCTTGGAAGTATGAAAGCTTAATTTCTTAGCCAACTCAACAAAATCCCGGCTTGCCAGCGTCAGGCTCAGTCCATCGCAAGCCGGATGCTAAAGGCTGTTCCTCTGAGATCACTTCGTCTGGTCCGTCAACACTGTTTCTCATAACGTTCTGCAAAGATTGGTAGCTCTAAAAAAGTATCCAGAGGTGAAACTTTCATCTCCTAATGTGCCGTCTGCCGCGTAAGGTCATCCGCGGCCAGAGACCGAAATCCAAGGAACGGTGTTGTACGGAGTCTCTTGCGTAAATTTCCGCTCTTGCTTACCTTCTGCGATAGAAGGAGCAGGAGTGGATAAATTACACGTTCCAGTTTCGTCGGGATTGGTTGCTTTAAGGATCCATGGTCGTAGCTTCCGGAGCCTACAACTTCCCATAAAATTAAAGTGTGAGGGCGAAGTGTGAGGAGAGATAACCATCGAGTTTTCTTACTTAAGTACCCAGTCAATAATATACCTATGAATGGAAAGATCAGTTTCATTTATTTATAAATTTAAATAAATAGAAATTATAATTTAAAATGTCCATATTTTCGCGCCATGATGACGCCACACGTATGATCAGAGGTTCTGCACACAGCTGAGCCAGCTCGGTGCCAAAACACAAGTACAAAATCGCTATTGAAATTATTTATATGTGTCCCAAAATGTTTCCAATGAAAAAAAGTGTTTCGAAATGATACAACGTGACACTGAGAATACATGTCTAACTTCGGTTATATGTTTTCGCAAAGATCCCTTTAGCGTAAGTATTTCTTATTTTTGTTGTAAAAAATAGTGTCGAAAATTGTTTTCTTAATACAAAAATTTAACTAATTTTAAGGCTGTTTCAACGATGTCCAAAAAAATGGTGAAATCTATGGACCACTTGAATTTCGTCACCAAGATTCGATAAATCGGGACTAAGGTTTTAAAAATGCACTTTGATCATCGACCCGTATTCGCAAAGATTTTCTATTTTTAGATTTCGAGATAGTCCACTCAGAGTGATTCAGTGTACACGTGCAATGAGATATCGAGTTTCAAGTTTTGTGATGGAAATAGAAGGTACTTAATAATTTTATCTGGTCCAACGTGTTTGTATTTACAAAAAAAATTACTTTTCATATATTTTCTTTTTGTAATTATAAACATTTATAACCAGATTAACCGTCCTTATTACCTTTTATTTAATTTCCCCAACTTTCGACTCAATGCCCCGAGTTATCACTTATACACTTGTAATGTTGCATGTTTCACCTGCAAATTACATGTTATTGTTTTTGCTTTTATTGGTTTGTAAACATCTTCTCCTCTCTTAGAGGACATATTCGCGAGAACACGAGGCTAAAAAAAATCAAATCAGTTGGCCCTCGATCGAGCCTCGTGTTCTCGCGAATATTTCCTCTAACAATAACATGTAATTTGCAGGTAAAAACCTGCAACATTACACACTTTTCCTCTTCTGAGACCTGGTTTACTATTCCAAGAAGAAATTATTTATTTTAATGATAGTGATATCATTATATTCGCCAATAATTCGGACTTGTCATTAAACAAACAAAAAATAGAAAATGACAAATTGCATTTTTTATTTAAATTAAAAACTCCCGGCAACACAGGTGGCAGCAGCATGCGGATGTGGCTGTTACCGACAGTGCATTTTCGCAGTACGATCGAGCTATAGAGCGCTCGGCTGTCATCCCACAGACAGTCGGCTTCCTTCCCACTTCATGTCACTGCTACACCTTTCCATTTTTGTCTTTTAGTAATTATCTTATTCTTTTCGAAAAATCAGAGACTTATCCAATGTATTGACACCGTGAAACCGGGGCTAGGTAATGTTCAAAGTGTCTTTTGTAAAACCAATCCCGATTTATCGAATCTTAGTGACAAAATTTGATCGCTCCACAGATTTCGCCATTTATTTGGACAAATAATCACATTATCGCAAAATCACAATTTGAAATAATACAACATATCTAATTGCGTCAATTTAACGAAAACCATTGAATGTTCTTTAATGCTTTAAAAAATATGTATTTATACATGTGTGTGTGTGTATATATATATATATATATATATATATATATATATATATGTATATGTGTTACGCTCAAGAAGCGAAAACGCTCAATCAGCGTTTAAATCGACCGCAACGTTTTGTGGGTGTGTCGATTCTGCCAGAACGCGTTCTGAGCATTTAAAAAGAGCCACAGCGCGTTCTGAGCGCCCGAAAAGAGCCACATTGCGTTGTGGCATATATGATAGGACCCACAGCGCGTTGTGGCATATATGAAGTAACCACAACACGTTTTGGCCTATATAAATTATTCACAACGGGTTCTAGGATTGTATAAAGTGCTCATAACGCGATTTGGCATATATAGATGCGTTTTGAAAACAGAATTGTCAATATTAGGTGAATCGAATTGAAACTCAACATTTCTCTTCTCAATTAGTGAATTTTAGTTATTTATTATTTTTATTTATTAACTTGTAGTTATTTACTACAAGAAACTATCCACCTAGAAACACTACCCAAAGCGGGTAGTGTCACGCCTACCCTGAAAGGGAAATGGCTTAATGGTATATACTACTACCAGTACCCCTAAAAGTCTGTTTGGCAGGGTTCCAAAAATCACCATAATTGAAAAATTGGGTTTTGCGAGTTTTTGGCGCTAATTATGATTTTTTTTGCAGTTTGAATACAAATTGTTTCTAGTGCATAACATACCACTTTCTACTGATAATTAGATGTTTACATAAGTTTTTTCTAAAATTTTCCACTTTTGGTTCACTTTTAAATTATAGTGAGGTTATAATTATTTCAAGTTAACAAACGTAATTGTTTAAACCATTTATTATCATTTTTAATAATCTTTTTGGATAATGTTAGAAAGTTGCGGTTTTATCTGAAATTTTCAACTTTTTGTTTTACTTTTCACACAGAGTGTGGCAATAATTACTGAAGTTTAACTAAAATAATTGTTTAAATACATTTTTATTGTTTATAACTATTTCATCCTGTAGGGATGCTAGATAGTCTTGGTTTTATCTGAAATTTTTAACTTTTTGTCCACTTTTTATTTAGTAAGATAATACTCAATGCAAGTTAAAAAACATAAGTGTTTAAACAATTTATTGTGGTGCATAAATATCTTCTCTTATAGTAATGCTAGAAATTTGCGAGGTTTTCTGAAATATTCAGCTTTTCTTTGACTTCTTAGTTAGGAACAAATAATAAATATTAATAATAATTCAAACAAAAAATCTCCCAGTAACTACTTCAAGGAAAATTTACATTTATAATATGATCCATATAGAAAATTTGAAGAATATTTGAAATATCTGTTTTATTTCAGAAAAATATATTCACAAAAAAGAAATATTGTTAAAAAAATATTCTCTTTATGTTTTAATTATTATTTGTTCATAACTAAAAAGCCAAAGCAAAGTTAAAAATATAAGAAAAACCGCAACTTTCTAGCAATTATCTAAGAGAAGATAGTTATAAACAATAATAAATTGTTCAAACAATTATGTTTGTTAACTTGAATTAATTATTACTTCACTCTAAGCGAAAAGGTGACAAAAAGTAGAAAATTTCAGAAAAAGTCGCAATTAGCATTACTATAGGAAAATATAGTTATAAAGAATAATAATTTGTTAAGACAATTATATTTGTTAAATTTTATTAATTTTTAACTCGCTCTAAGTGAAAAGCAGACAAAAAGTTGAATATTTCAGAAGAACCCGCAACTTTGTAGCATTTTTCAAGAGAATATTATTAAAAATAAAAATAAATTGTTTAAACAATTAAATCCCTAATATGAATGAATTATTACGTCACTCCAATTAAAAAGTGGACAAAAAGTTGAAAATTTTAGAACAAACTGCAACTTTCTAGCATTATTCTAAGAGAATATTATTATGAATAATGAACTGTTTGAACAATTATTTCTGTTAAATTGAATTGATTATTGCCTCACTCTATCTAAGTATCAGTACGAAGTAGTATTTTATGTATTAGAAACAGTTTTTAATAAAAAAAAAACCGCAAAAAATCATAATTTGCATTCTATAGCAAATTGTGAAGACCCAGCAAAAAAGAAAGTGCAATCCCGCTTCGCGACAATGACGTATTGGACTAGTGTGTCATTTCGTGTAAATTCGTGAAGACGGTATTTCAATTTTTAATCTTTCTGTACGTACAAATACGGTGCAAAAGTTTGAAGTCAGCGAATTCACAATGCGTCAGTACGCAAACGTTTCAACATTGGTCATTGCGTCTGAATTCGTGAGAGTAAAATACACACTCGAATTCACTCCAATTCGTCACGGCGTCATGCGGATTCACGCAAATTGCGGTCTATCAGTTTGTAAAAATTGTAATCGGTCAACTGAGTAGGCAGCAGTGAATCGGTGGGTTCGGATTTAATGGATTGTTCGTTCTATGGTGTCGAATCGGACCGACTCACCTCAAATGTTTACAATGAGCGTTTAATCATTAATTGCACGGGCATATGAATCGGTTGAAATCTCTATAAAACAGAGTATTTTGGATGTTGTATCCAATAGGAAACTTGAGATTGACAATTTCTGTGATTGAAACGGCAAAGTTTAGTTTTATTCAGCGAATACTAAAAGGCAGATTGGATTTATAATCATTTGAATGGAAGTGATTCGGTAAAGGTAGGGAGTAGTGGATTCAAATAAGAAAATGTTGTCAGTCGATTTTTGTTTCCTGGTGATTTATACAATTTAATCCGTAACAGGAAAACCAACGTGCGGGACATACAGAATTTATTGTAAATGTTTAGTAAATTGTCCCGTAGCTCAGTGTAATAACTCTGGACTGATACATGAGGTATCGCGGGTTCAAGTCTCGACACATCGACTGTCCCGAAGAATAATTCATTAAAAAAGTTTTCCAAAAACAAAGCGTATTAAATAAATGTTTCTTCTCTAGAATATTGTGACACTGTCTTGTAATCTTAGACTGTTTTATCGACATGCTTTACGCTATAGTCATGGCGAATAGACATAAGGAGACCAAAGTGTAGTGTAACTGAAAATGAGCAAGTTTTTGTCGTATGCAAATGGTTACATTACTTCCCGCTCCCGAGTATGGCGCTAGTATGGCACGCGCATTAAAATGGCAGCTGCCTATGTTGACATTTTTCATTATTTACCTCTGTGATATGAATGTCATTTACATAGGGGGATAAATTGTTCTTTACATAAAAGAAAATTTAAACAATTATAATAATTTTATTTAATGCGAAATATCTGTGATTGAAGTGTGTGTAATTGAAGTGATCCTGCAATGGACGAGGTAGGTACTTTAGAATTATTGCACAAACGCATCAACATATAACCATCGCGGTATAAAGATCTGAATTTGAATAGAGAATAATTAGGATTTTTAGATTTCAATGTAAAAGTCAAGATTATTGTATTTTATAAATACGAGATTTTTCACCAGTTCAAAATGCACAACTAGAGGTTTCCTCTGGAATCAAGTTGTATTGTATTGAAAGCTGGGTCAACGCGTAAGCTGTTTTCAACCTGAATGTTTTTATGTGTTGTTTTTGTTGTAGTATCTATTGAAGCCTTAGTACCAGGTTGAACGAAAATACAAAAGAATGTAATTTTGGTATCTTTGCAGAATTCGAAAAGGAACAGCGGGTTAAAAAGTGCAAGAAAAAAAGTAGGAATTTTGTATTTTTGTTTGAGCCTTAAGGATATATTTACACGGATAATAACGGCGGCCATCGATACGTGTGCCACAGTAGCGCCGCGCTCGAGATGATCTAGCATTTCGATGCGTTATTGTACATCCGACAGGAAAATGCTCATTTTTGGTGAAGTGAATGTACAGGACTTGGGTCTCCTTATGTCTACTCTCCATGGCTATAGTGGTGGAACTTGCGCTTAATGCGTAATAATCTGAAGGTAGTACAAAGGGTGCGAAGATTCTTTTCGAATCCTTGGTTCACATCATGGAGAATAGACATAAGGAGCCCAAAGTCCTGTACATTGACTTCACCAAAAACGAGCATTTTTCTGTCGGATGTACAATAACGCATCGAAATGCTAGATCTTCTCGAGCGCGGCGCTAGTGTGGTACGGGTAACGATGGCCGCCGTCATGGTCCCTGTAAATATAACCTCGAGGCTCAAACATAAGTACAAAATTCCTAAATCATTTTAAAAATTGGTGAGTCATGTACAGAATCCTGCACATTTTCTTCTTTTACTTTTTAACCCGCTTTTCCTTGTTGAATTCTGCAAAGATACCAAAAAATATATTCTTTTGTATTTTGCTTCAACCTGGTGCTGAGGATTGAAGAAAGAAAAATTTGAATTTTTAACAACATCAAAAACTCGGATATGAATACAATGGAACTAAATTCCAAAGGAAACCGTTGGTGCATTTCAAACTGATGAAAAATTCAATATTTACAAAATACAATAATCGTAACTTTCACGTTGAAATCAAAATCTGAATTATTCTCTATTCAAATCTTTATACCGCGAAGGTTATGTCAATTTTTTAGCGCAATAATTCAAAAGTACCTACCTCGTCCATTGCAGGATCTCTACAATTTCACACACTTCAAAAAAAGATGTTTCGCCGTGGATAAAATTATTTAAATCTTTTTTATTTAAATCACAATTTATCTCTGTAAATCACATATCACAATCGTTAATAATTCAAAATGTGTCAATGTCAACAAAGACAGCTACCATTCAATACCCATGCGACACTAGCGCCAGACCCGGGAACGGGAAGTATTGTAACCATTTTCATAGAACAAAAATGTGCTCACATTCGGTTACACTACTTTGGTCTCCTTATGTCTATTCTCCATGGTCCACATCCATAGTGGTGGCACTCCCATGTATAGTTTTGAAGGCATTACGTTTTAGTGTGCGGGGGAACCGCTAGGTGGCGCTGAGAGTTAGTAGAATGCAATGCGCATGTGCAACCATAATATTTTCAAATATTTCGAAATCTCGAAATTGGACATTAGTCGAAGCGTCAAATTTAATTTGTTGTGTTAACCTTGTTGTATACAATTTTCTGCAAGTTTTGTTGTGTATATTGTTATATACGTACTGTGTGTACTATTTCGTGCTGATGTAAGGAAATCTGTTGATTGGTAAGCATTGAAATAAAAAAAAAGTACCATTTGGTTGATTTGAGGTTACTTTGTTGTTTTCATATTTTGAAGCAGTAAGAAATAAATTAAAAAGGGATATAAATAAAAGTATTTTTGAGATATTAGGAGGTTTTTTTCTTCAAGCAAAGATTATCGTTTATAAAAATTTCTTTGTTAGAGAAATAAGAAATATTATTCTAAGACATAATTTCAAATCCAAAAGCCAATTAATCCTTTGCATTACAACGATTACAACAAATCATACTTCTAGTATTTAAATATATATTTTACGTATGGAAAATCTTTTTATATTTATCAATTTTGATAATTTTGAAAGTCTATTTGCACGAAATTAAGCGAAATTTAATATTTACGAGAATTTGGGGGAAGCAGAGTTTGGAATGAATTGCTGTCAGGGATTTGTAGGTTCACTGACTTATAGTGTCCGGGGGAACCGCTAGATGGAGCTGATTTTGAAGCCAAGTCTTCAAAACGATACATGGGAGTGCCACCACTATGGTTCACATCAGCCCTGTCCTACTCCCCGTGTCTGCAACAGCGTAACGTGCTTCCCTTAGTGATTATAGTTTCTATGTGCAAAATTTTCTCGCCAGAGCGCGTTGCACGCGCCACGCTCTACAAAAGCATTGTGCCCATTGTGCTAAACGGTGATTTTCTAAAAAGATATAATGAATAATTTATTATAATGAGTAAATATGGTGCATTCAAGTGATTTGGTGAGATTCCTATATTTGATATTGACCATAATGTCAATGTCAAAGTGCAAATTCAATGGAAAAATTCACTTTTTTTCGGTTCCTTCGGGAAAAGAAAACGTCGAAAAATATCAAAAAGCGATATTGAGAAAAGATTTTATTTTAAAAAACGACGTACGAAATAAAGACGAACCTTTTTTTTTTTAATTTGTATATTCGGTAGCTTTTTTTCCTTAAAAAATTCCCTAAAATCCTACACGTTGGTTTTAGTTAGAAAGAAATAGTTCAAAAAATATGTAGTATGTAATGCAAACTTGTTTTACTCATAATTCATAAAATATTTTATTTTAACAAAAATAAAGGAGAAGTATAATATGAAATCCTTCAAATTCTTTATCAAAATTAAAATTCTGCATTATTGAACAAAATTAATAAATTTCAATTTCATTTACAGTTAAAGCCTAATTCCTAAAATTCTGTTTATTTTGAAGTATCTTTCATCTTTTGCACTGTAGGATTTTGTCGTACAAAGCCTTGTTTAATTTGAGAGCTTCATTTTTACTGTTTAATGACAGGTTGATCTATCTTTTGATAACCTTCAGTTAAATTTATACCATAAGATTTAACATGCACTAAACTTATCTGGAATTTATCAGAAGGTGGGTCAATCAAACCTAAATTAAAAAAAGAATGATGTTTTTAATAGAGTAGTTTCGTAATCTAAAGTTTTTATTTCAACTTTTCCGAACCTTAATATTTTAAATATATGAATATCATGTATAGAAAAATCAGCTGAGCAATTCCATGTCAAATCTTCCGAAGAATTTCAGCTATTGTTAGTAATTTTTGATGAAAGTTTTAGAATTTGTTCCCTCAGGTGTTGAAAGAAAAAATCACAAAATAATTATTGAAAAAATCAACAAACTTAGAAGATATTCAAAATTGAAAATTTTGGTCCTGTTTTTCTTAACTTTTCATAGCATTGGTGATTTTAGCGATATTAAGGTCTACTTTTTGTAAATTATTCGTAATAGAACGCAGCTTTGAAAATATATTTTTGGAAAAAAAATTTCAAAAACTTCTTTGATTTTTCAAAAACTCATTTTGAATCTGAATTACTGGAAAAGAAAACACGTTTTATTTTTTTCATTTTTTTTATGTAGATGGCTTCCAATGTCCTCTACAAGTCCTGTAAATATCAAAATGGGATCTCCCTTAGTTTTCGAGAAATAATTAAAAACGTACGCCAAAACCACGAAGGGATAGTGAATAGACTATTCCTTTCTGGCCAAAAGGACATTGTAAGCTATCTATATATAAAAAATGAAGAAAATGAAAAGTGTTTTTTTCTCTCAGAAATTCAGTTTCAAACTTAGTTTTTGAAAAATCCAAGAAGTTTTTGAAATTTTTCTCTTCAGAAAATATTTTTCCAAAACTCCATCCTATTACGAATAATTTATAAAAAAATAGACCTTAATATCACTAAAATCACCAAAGTTATGAAAGTTTAAGAAAAAAAGGACCAAAATTTTCAATCCTGAATATCTCCTAAGCTTTTTTATTTGAAAAAAAAATTATTTTTAAGTTTTTCTTTCAATACCTAAGAGAACGGATTCTAAAATTTTTATAAAAATGACTAACAATAGCTGAAATTCTTCAGATGATTTGACATGGAATTGCTCAGCTTCAAAAAGGTAACGATGAATTGTTGCATAGATATATTTCGTTTCTTAAATTTTATATCAGAAAATGTATATCATATTATATTACAATTGGAATGTTTGTTAATTTTTATGTGGTTTTTAAAATTCATATTTAATAAAAAAATTAAATTATAAGATAGAATATTACTGGTTCCAATGTGTATTG
This sequence comes from Andricus curvator, assembly GCA_932195095.1. Classification (NCBI taxonomy): domain Eukaryota; kingdom Metazoa; phylum Arthropoda; class Insecta; order Hymenoptera; family Cynipidae; genus Andricus; species Andricus curvator. The sequence goes on from CAKNYM010047798.1 coordinate 161,632, forward strand.
CCGATCCAGCAATACTTTTGACCTAATTCTAAACGATTTAATTTCATCCAAAACAAAATTTAATTTTCAATGCAAAGAACATGCAAATGTAGCTGTGGAGGTATGAGCTATACTTCAATTTTATTTACAAATAAGGATGAGACAATTTGTAACACAGGAAATGGCTGAAATTAAAAAAATTAGCGTCTTGAAGAAAAAAGCAGCCAAGCTTTGCGACACTTAACTAGACTTCAAATTAATACATGGAACTGGAATTCAAATTAATACATGTTAAATTAATAATGAATATGTTTTGTTATATTTTCAAATTTTTGATAAAGTATATATAAATCTCCCTTTATATGCGTTTTTATGGCGAACACAGGGCTTATCAATTTTTTTTAGTTCATTCGTATGAAACTGAAAAAAATAAAATGGAAAATATTTCTGTTTAGAAGCTTAAGCTTTTTTTTCCTTTTTTTCAGACATTTTTAGTTTTATGGGGATAACATAAAAAATATTTTGTTCAGTGTATCAAGAAATTCTTACTGCATATCCACTGTATGCATTTTACGTAATTTCATGTGTTCTTTTTCTATTTTACATTAATTGATTAATGGAAAAGGTGTATTTTATGTTCTAGAATCATTTTAGAAAATTTGTTTCGGCTCATATTGTTCAAAAACTTAATTATTCTTAATTTTTAAATATTTGTCTATTAGTATAATGCATTTTTAAAGCGTGCCGCGTGCAGCGCCGCTCTGGTGAGGAAATTTCGCACATACAAACTATAATCACTAAGGAACCGCCATTTTGTTTTTAGTCGGATAGGGCTGGTTCACATCGTCCGCATATTGACGATGATAGATTGTAGGTTAGGGTAATTTTGAAGATAAAATTGATGAAATGAACATTTTGCTCTCCTATGTATTGCGTTTTGTGGTTCAAAAATGATTCTCTATAGTAATTTTTCCTATGAATTTAATGAAAATAAAATAGAAAACAAAATCAAAATGTAACCAATTATCAATTTTTTTCGAAAAGATTTACAATTTTGAAACATTTTTATATCGTGGATGCCATATAGTTCATACTGAAAAACAATGATGTTCTAACTTTTAAGTAAATTAAAATATTTGATACTGTTACTTTGAAATATTTTTTTAAACAATGGAATTGAAAGACATGCGAATATATTTTGAGGATAATAAATTTTTATATTCAATAAAAATTTTAAAGTCACAAAATGTAAATTTACTGATTTTATTGTATTTAAAAAAAAATTTGTCGGTACTATACATAACGTGAAATATGTAAAAACCTTCATTTTCTGGTTGATAACCATTTTAAACATATAACTGTATTTTCCTGAAATAAACGCAACAATTTGAAAGTTTATAAATTTTTAAATATTCAAATAAAGTTTTAAGCTTACAAACTTTAAACTACGAGAAAAAAATTTGTATTCAAACTGGTTGGAAAAAAAAATTTGAATGTTTTTTCCCCCGTGATTATATTTATTTTGTGTTCGTTTAAATATACTGAATTCCTTGCAAAAAAAGTATTAATGAGATAAATTGTTAAACCCTTATATACTCTGATAATATATTGTAAATAGGTCGAGATATTTACCATGAATCTAAGAAAATAGCGAAAAAGTCGACTTTTTTCGTTTTTTTGAAACTTCAAAGTCAATTAGGGAGGGTAAAAAATATTTTAATGGAATTATCGCTATACAGGTGTAAATCGACTTGCTTTGAACTATTTCTATTGATAATTTAAATGTAAAAAAATTTTTTTTTGCTGTTTAAATTTGAAAAAGTTCTTCGTTTTGTGTGATTTTTAGCTATATCTACGATGCGGAGACAGAAGGAATTTTTTTTTATGAAACTTCAGGGGAGTGTTTTTGGCTCCCAAAAGAAAGTTTTCATTGCTATTAGAACTTCGCACAAACAACTTTTTTTTTCGATACGCCCTATTGTACATTTTTGAAACAGATAGTCCATCTCGAAGCTACTCGCGTTGGCTATTTTGTCTATTGTAGTGAGATGGAACTCGGTTAAACATACCAATATGTTCCCTCACAGAAGTCTTCATTTCAGCCGCTTTTTCTTGAACTACTTTGGTGCGTTTGGAATGCTTTCCCCACTTATCAGGAGATATCAATCCTTCTGAGCTTAGCTGTATAAGCGCTGTTCGAACCCATCCGTCAATAATACCTAGTGTTTCTACAAACATGTTTACAAACAAAAACAGACACGTCGTTTATTTTGAATAAGTACTTTCGACTTTTCTGTCGCCTGATGTTCCAGTGAGTTGTGGAACACTTCACATTGGTTACATTAATGTGTCTGATGATAAAATTCCACTTTCGTGTTTGGTCTCCTAAGTTCCAGAAATGATCGAAAACTTTTTGTCTTTCTTCCTGCGTTATGCGATTTTGACACTTCTGCTGACAATCAGATGAGCAACCAAGGGCCGATTTTTTTCTCACAGACAAGCTTCTGTGAGCGATTGACGTATGCGTGTCCTTTGTTTTTGGCAACTTTAGCTGTGTTGTCCAGCCACTTTTCCGGTTGCTTACGATGCTTCCGCACAGGAGCTTCCTGCGGCGTTTTTCTGGAAACTTTTGTTTTTAGAGGTACAGTTCGTTCATGTTGCCTCTCTGCAGAATAAGTGATGCTTCTGTAAGAGAAAATTTCTAATTTTATTTGAAATGTATTATAAACACGGAAATTTACTGGCTACAATAAGCACATATTTATGAGCATTGCTGACATTTCTGTGAAGTCGACATTAAACACAATGTCCAATTCTTGTTCACCCTGTGGTACATTGAAAAATTCCGATGGGAACGTGAATTTATCATCGATATCTGGTGAAATTCGAGGTGAAATCAAAGGTTGAGCATGTTCCTCATTATCTGTGTTGGTGTCCTCAATCTCGTTCAAGCCTTAAAAAAAGAAAAATGTTTAGCAAATAAATCAGGCTTATAATGTTTGACATGAAGGGTCTCCGGGAAAACGGACGTAAGTGCCAAATTTGGAAAATTGGTTTTATTGGCTTAACCCTAGAACCGCACACATATATTAAACTTACACGAACCGTATACATGAGTCCGTGAGACCCGGGCACCTTCGCGCGATGATTGTGACGCCCCTGTTGATCCGATTTACACTTTTTTTTTAGAAATGTTTATTAGGATCTTTATAATAGAGCTAAGCATTACTCGATCATTTTGAATAATTTTAACATACAAAAAACTCAATTATTTGAAGAAAAAAACTAGAAGAGGGGGTCAAAAATCGTGTTTTACAACAAAAAATTCCATATTCCCATGTTTTGTTTAATTGCAAAAGGTAATAGGAGGGTTTGAAGAGGACATATGGAAGATCGAAAAAAAATACTTTGAACATATTCTTTTCAAAAAGTGTAATTATTGAGCACACATGGGTCCGCACACATGGGTCTCTGAGACCATTGACCAAGTTTGGATGATGACAGTTTGAGCCTCTTGGGTAAACTGACGTGCACAACCACTTGGGTCGATCGGCAGAAACCTAAACTGAATTTACATGGGTGGGAGAAGTGCTTTTTCGAAGAATTGTGGAGGGGAGCGACAAAAGTCACTTTCTCGCTGGGTCTGTCAGACCCACTGTGCGGTTATAGGGCTAAAGTAATTGTTTTGACCTAACTGATGTCCCTGTAAAAGATTATCGTCCAGTTCCATTTAGAAGTTGGTCAGAATCCATGTTTGGTAATTTACAACAAAAAAGTAATTACTCGTTGCAAATCTTTCTCAGTCAAAATCGGCGTTTTTTTGGGACGTGCCGTTCCTTTCACAAAAGATTTCACGGAGATGGTTGCTTCTTTTAGGATGTTCCTTTTATGGTTCAATAGTAATATCTCAAAAGTACTGTTTTGTTTTAAAAACAAATCAATGCGTTAAAGTTATATACATTTTTGTGTCTCCTGTAAAATTCGCATTTTCACACATACGTCCTTTTGCCCGGCGACCCTTCATATGCTTTTAGAAAATTTATGTAGATACCTTCTGCGTCAAACGTGAGTTCTCTTTTTCATGTTTTCCCTACTGTGAGCTCCTTTGCAGCAAAATCTCACAAAGGAACTGAAAAATTATTTAACTTCTCTAAAACTTATACGATTTTTAAACAGAAAAATATGTTTCAGATATATTGTTAAAAGATTCGGGACTATTATTTTCATACGACTTAAAATTACTATAATGAAAGAAAGAAATCACTTGATCACTCATGCATATTATTTTGAAATTTTTTAACCTTTCGGCAGTCGTGCTGTTGTAAAAAGTACAACAGTACCGATTTTTTTGGTACAAGTCGCAACTCGAATGCACGGGAGACGTGAGACCGCCATGTATGCCTTCCCCCACTCTTCCCTCACCACTGCACTCCTCAAAAATATCAACATCGATTTTTGGTCTCCAACCCTTAACATTCAAAAGCAACCCCCTTGACCCGACGCATATATGACTTTGTCAAAAAACAATCATTTTTAGAATTTCACAGTGTGAATAGAGTCTCTGACTTTTGGGCTCCTCAAAAATGTCAACACCCAATTTTGGGCTCCTACCCTTAACGTTAAAAAGCAACCCCTTGGTACCGGGCAGATGTGACTTTGTTAAAGAATTATCTTTTTTAGAAATTTACTTTGTAAATGAAATTTCTGATGTCTGAGACTCAGAATTTTATATGGTGAACAGAGTCTCTGATTTTTGGGCTCCTTGAAAATTCAAATTCGAATTCATAGATAGGCGTTTGATTTTTTAGATGTAGGGGTGGTTTTTGCAAACAAAAAATCAAGCATTCGTGTGCCCAAGAAAAGCCCAACACTACTTTCTATTTTGTTTTTTCCATGTTTGAGTTTTTACTTGGGGGTTGTTTTTTTGTACATAGGGTGGTTTTTGATCATTTGGTTTGGTGCATTTGAGAGCCCAATATAAGCCAAAAATGATGATGCACTTTATTTTTTTCAGATTTTTTTTTGACAATAGTGTGGTTTTTTGCACATAGGGAATGGTTTTTTGAATTTTTTTCCGTGCATTTGAGAGCCCAAAATAAGCCCAAAATTGTGGTCTACTTTGTTTCTTCCTGGTTTGAGTTTTTATATAAGGGGTAGTTTTATTTCCGGTAGGGGTAGTTTTTGGAAATTGGTTTTTGGTGCGTTCAAGAGCTCAAAAAAAGCCCAAAAAATTCCAAAATTCTGATACAAAAAAATTTGGGAATTTTGATTGCGGAGGTGCTAGCTTGATGGACCTCAATAACACGATAAAGCATGGGTGTTGTAAAAAGTACAACGCGCGACTACTCGTGTGAGCAGAACGGGCGCGACTACCGAAAGGTTAATTTAGACTTAAGAGGGGTGAGTGTGATTAAGGTAAAATTTTTAATGAACAAAAATTAATTATAAAATTTGATTGATATAACATTAGGGGTGTTGGACCAGGGTTCTAACCTAAAAAACAAATCTTTTCACATTACTTTTAGGTTTAAATATTTTTTGACAATATAGCGATACTCCCTTTTTGTCAACCTTTGGCTACAGAGCAAAGAAGCTCTTATTTTTAATACTTTTTGCGTAAAACAAAAAGTTGGAATTCTAAAACTGAACAAACTTGAACATTCAAACTTTTCGATTTACGCAAAAAGTATTGAAATCAATTTTTTTTTGCTATGGAGCCACATTTTTATTTAAAATATGAGTACCGGTATGTTGCGAAAAAATATTAAAATATAGTTTTTGTTTCGTACAATAAAAAGATGGAATTTTGGGATGAAAGTTCTAAACAATGCGACTCTCAGTAGACATTGCTTCAATGAATTCTTTAAAAGGAAACTGATATGCTTTTAGAAAATTGAAATTCGTAACTGCATCATCTGTGTTTTAAATTTGAATTTTTCATACATAAAGCACCTTTTCTTGCATTTTTTTAAGGAAGGAAGAAAGATATTATATTTTTTGTAAATATCCGTTGCTTCGCTGAAAATATTACATTTTTATTATTTTTAATGATAAATTATGACAGGGCAATGAAAAATCAAAGTCGGAGTGAGGGCGAAAACTGTTGCTTGCTGTTTATTCTTGATTCTGACATACGAAACTCTGTCAAAAGTTCGAGGTTAGTTGGTAAATGGCATTTTTAATAATTTAAAAAGAATGCGATTAGAAATGGGTGATTTTTACGATATCACTGAAACCTTTATATCACATTCAATTTTTTTTAATTCTAAGTAATATTCTTCTGAACGATAAACAATTGAAAGCAAACAAATATTTTAATAATTAATTAATGTTCTATTAAAAGTTTTGAAAATACAATTTTGTAAAATGACTGAATCTGGATTCGTTGACCCCCTCGTAAAAACCTTTCTTTCTCACTCAGGGGGTTCCAAATCGTGGAGATTTGATGAAAACTGGCGATGTCAAATTTTACATAAAACTAATACCTTCTGATTAGGATGAGAATGTAATATTAGTTCCTTAAAGTAAACATGTACTGATTAAATAAGGGGGCGATTTAAAGTAGAAAGTTCAAAAATAATTTTAGCCAAATTTGAAACGAGAATCTTCTCCGATATTTGAGACGTGCGTACGATGTCTAAAATGCAAAAAGGGGTGAAAGGCCATAATCCACCTTTTCGTGATTTGGCGTACGCAGGAAAAAATCGTTTTCTAAGATCTATTGACCAATTTACAAAGAAAATAATAAAAAGGTCCCGCGATATTGAACTAATGAATTGAGTCAAACGGAATTTATGTCAAAAAGTGAAATTTAATAATGTTCTTCTAAAACTTAGCCGTAAATTTTGCTTATTTCTTGTTTCATACTCGTGAATGTCTCCTACTTTTTTCATTTTATCACAAATGTACTGCGTTAACATATATTCTCTGCTTTATATATGAAAATACAAACATTTAAAGCTATTCTTTGTCTCACAGACATAAAACATACACTATATTTGACATTTTTGTAATAAATCCAGCGCCGCTTCATTTGCGTTGAAAAGTACGTTTGAACAGTATTCAAAATGAGGTGCTATTATGCTTTTATATAGTAATAATCTTGTGTATTGCGATACACAGTACGACAGTCTTTTCAAAAAATAAATATTCTTACTCACTTTCTTTACTACATAATCTATATTTTCATTCATCTTCAACTTATCATCAATAACAACACCTAAGTATTTCAAACTGTGAACACTTTCAATATTCACTACTTCAATCTCCAAATGTACATCAACATCACTTACACCCTTACGAACACAACTTAGCGCCATACACTTGCTTTTTTGTATATTAATTTTCATTTGGTTATATTGTAGCCAATTATGTACGCGGTTCAAGTCTTCTTGCATAATTCTTTCAGCATCCAAAACACTTTCAGCTTTACTATCTAAAACGCTCTTTTTAGATCTAGAAAGATCACCATTATCACCCTGCCTGCACTAATTTTCTCCTTCCAGTTAGTCAATATATCCTGCAATATCGTTTCACATGAGTGATTTTTACGAAATCCTGACTGGCGTCGCGTGATAAAATCATTTTCTTGAAAATAGCTCTCAATTCTATCTTTTACTACCAATTCCAAAACTTTTTCATATATGGGTAGTGATGGGCACTGCACGGAAAAAAAAGTGCTGGAAATTTTCATTGACCGAGTCTGTGACTTTAGGATAGGTCTAAAAGCATTTGAAAATTGGAAAATATCGTATTGGAAAATCACGCAACCCGTGTAGAAATTTGGTCATGGCCCAAACAGGGCCCAGGCTTGG